>SJYT01051782.1:605053-624012 GCA_006410635.1 Cephalophus harveyi | reverse complement strand
GAAGAGTTGACTCATTGGAAAAGACTCTGATGCTGGGAGGGATTGGGGGCAGGAGGAGAAGGGGACGACAGAGGATGAGATGGCTGGATGGCATCACTGACTTGATGGACGTGAGTCTGAGTGAACTCCGGGAGCTGGTGATGGACAGGGAGGCCTGGCGTGCTGCGATTCATGGGGTCGCAAAGAGTCGGACATGATTGAGTGACTGAACTGAACTGAAGTCAGCAATTTCACTCCTGGGTATATACATAACAAAATTAGTATATACGTGCACCAAAAAGTTTAACTAACATAAGAATGTTTGTAGCAGCTTTACTTGCAATTACCATAAAGTGAAAACAGTCCAAACGTCCGTCAACTGTGGCTTGTTTGTACAGTGGAATGAAGCACAACTAAAAATGAAGTATAGCCACATGAAGTAACATAAGCGAGTCTCAAAAATATGTTGCAAAAGAGAAGCCAAACACGTATTCAAAAAAGTACATACAGTATGATCCTATTTACATGTAGCTCAAAAACAGACAAATTCATTAAGTGAAAGAAGCTAAAATAGCATTTCTCTTTGAGAGATACTGACTAGAAAGAAGCTCGGCTGAGCTTGCTGGGGTGCTCAATATGTTCTTAATCAGGATGATGGTTACACAGTTTTATACACATGAAAAACTTATCAAGCTATCTACTTATGATCTGTACACTTATGACTATTGTATATATGTCACATGTCATTGAAATCAAGAGAATATTGTTAAATGGAAGATTTCCTAAAGAGATGGTGCCTAGATTCCTGAGGACTTGACTCACTCCAGAGATGAAGTCTGGGTTACTAGGAAAATTACTGTGATACTGTAACATTGAATGGTTTGCCTTGGAAAAGAAGACAGATCATTCTGTTGTTTTTGAGACTGCATCCAAGTACTGCATTTCGGACTCTTTTGTTGACCATGATGGCTACTCCATTTCTTCTAAGGGATTCCTGCCTGCGGTAGTAGATATAATGGTCATCTGAGTTAAATTCACCCATTCCAGTCCATTTTAGTTCACTGATTCTTAAAATGTGATGTTCACTCTCGCCATCTCCTGTTTGACCACTTCCAATTTGCCTTGATTCATGGACCTAACATTCCAGGTTCCTATGCAATATTGCTCTTTATAGCATCAGATTTTACTTCCATCAACAGTCACATCCACAGCTGGGTGCTGTTTTTGCTTTGGTTCCATCTCTTCATTTTTTCTGGAGTTATTTCTCCACTGATCTCAAGTAGCATACTGGGCACCTACTGACCCAGGGAGTTCATCTTTCAGTGTTCTCTCTCTTTTCCTTTTCATACTGTTCATGGGGTTCTCAAGGCAAGAATACTGAAGTGGTTTGCCATTCCCTTCCCCAGTGGACCATGTTTTGTCAGAACTCTCCACCATGGCCCATCCATCTTGGGTGACCCTACACGGCATGGCTCATAGTTTCATTGAGTTAGACAAGGTAATCCTGAAATTGAATCAGTAATGCTGAAGAACCGGTAATGCTAAAGAAGCTAAAGTGGAACAGTTCTATGAAGACCTACAAGACCTTCTAGAACTAACACCCAAAAAAAGATGTCCTTTTCATTATAGGGACTGGAATGCTAAAGTAGGAAGTCAAGAGATACCTGGAGTAGCAGACAAATTTGACCTTGGAGTACAAAATGAAGTAGGCTAAAGGCTAATAGAGTTTTCTGAAAAGAACACACTGGTCATGGCTAACACCGTCTTCCAACAACAAAAGAGATGACTCTACACATAGACACCACCAGATGGTCAATACTAAAATCAGACTGATTATATTCTTAGCAGCCAAAGATGGAAAAGCTCTATACAGTACAGCAAAAACAAAACTGGAAGCTGACTGTGGCACAGATCATGAACTCCTTACTGCAAAATTCGGACTTATATTGAAGAAAGAAGGGAAAACCACTAGACCATTCAGGTATGACCTAATCAAACTTCTTACAATTATACAGTGGAAGTGACAAATAGATTCAAGGGATTAGATCTGATAGAGTGCTCAAAGAACCATGGACAGAGGTTCACGACATTGAACAGGAGGCAGTGATCAAGACCATCTCAAGAAAAAGAAATGCAAAAAGGCAAAATGATTGTCTGAGGAGGTCTTACAAATAGCTGAGAAAACAAGAAAAGCTAAAGGCAAAGGAGAAAAGGAAATATATACCCATCTGAATGCAGAGTTCCAAAGAATATCAAGAAGAGATAAGAAAGCCTTCGTCAGTGATCAATGCAAAGAAACAGAGGAAAACAATAGAATGGGAAAGACTAGAGATCTCTTCAAGAAAATTAGAGATACCAAGGGAACATTTCATGAAAAGATGGGCACAATAAAGGACAGAAATGGTAGGGACCTAACAGAAACAGAAAATATTAAGAAGAGGTGGCAAGAATACACAGAAGAACTACACAAAAGAGATCTTCATGATCCAAATAACCACAGTGGTTTGATCACTCACGTAGAGCCAGACATCCTAGAATGTGAAGTCAAGTGGGCCTTAGGAAGCATCACTAGGAACAAAGCTAGTGGACAAGATGGAATTCCAGTTGAGCTATTTCAAATTCTAAAAGATGATGATTTTTAAAGTGCTGCACTCAATATGCCAGCAAATATGGAAAACCTGGCAGTGGCCACAGGACTGGAAAAGGTCAGTTTTCATTCCCATCCCAAAGAAAGGTAATGCCAAAGAATGTTCAAACTACCACACAATTGCACTCATCTTACATGCTGGCCAAGTAATGCTCAAAATTCTCCATGCCAGGCTTCAACAATACATGAACCATGAAATTCCAGATGTTCAGGATGGATTTAGAAAAGGCAGAGGAACCAGAGATAAAATTGCCAACATCTGCTGGATCATGGAAAAAACAAGAGAATTCCAGAAAGACATTTGCTTCTGCTTCATTGACTACACCAAATCCTTTGACTGTGTAGATCACAAACTGGAAAATTCTCAAAGAGATGGACATACCAGACCATCTTACCCGCCTCCTGAGAAAGCTGTATGCAGATCAAGAAGCAACAGTTAAAACTGGACATGGAACAACAGACTGGTTCCAAATTGGGAATGGAGTATGTCAAGGCTGTATAATGTGACCCTGCTTATTTAATTTATATGCAGAGTTCAGTTCAGTTCAGTTCAGTTCAGTCACTCATTCGTGTCAGACTCTTTGAGACCCCATGAACCACAGCACGCCAGGCCTCCCTGTCCATCACCAATTCCCGGAGTCTACCCAAACCCATGTCCATCGAGTCAGTGATGCCATTCAACCATCTCATCTTCTGTCGTCCCCTGCTCCTCCTGCCCTCAATCTTTCCCAGCATCAGGGTCTTTTCAAGTGAGTCAGCTCTTCACATGAGGTGGCCAAAGTACTGGAGTTTCAGCTTCAACATCAGTCCTTCCAATGAACACCCAAGACTGATCTCCTTTAGGATGGACTAGTCAGATCTTCTTGTAGTCCAAGGGACTCTCAAGAGTCTTCTCCAACACCATAGTTCAAAAGCATCAATTTTTTGGCACTCGGCTTTCTTTATAGTTCAATTCTCACATCCTACATGACCACTGGAAAAACCATAGCCTTGACTAGATGGACCTTTGTTGGCCAAGTAATGTCTCTGCTTTTTAATATGCTATCTAGGTTGGTCATAACTTTCCTTCCAAAGAGTAAGCATCTTTTAATTTCATGGCTGCAATCACCATCTGCAGTGATTTTGGAGCCCAAAAAAATAAAGTTTGACATTGTTTCTACTGTTTCCCCATCTATTTTCCATGAAGTGATGGGACCAGATGCCATGATCTTCGTTTTCTGAATGTTGAGCTTTAAGCCAACTTTTCCACTTTTCTCTTTCACTTTCATCAAGAGGTTCTTTAGTTCTTCTTTACTTTCTGCCATAAAGGTGGTGTCATCTGCATATCTGAGGTTATTGATATTTCTCCCAGCAATCTTCATTCAAGCTTGTGCTTCTTCCAGCCCACCATTTCTCATGATGTACTCTGCATAGAAGTTAAATAAGCCGGGTGACAATATACAGCCTTGACCTACTCCTTTTCCTATTTGGAACCAGTCTGTTGTTCCATGTCCAGTCCTAACTGTTGCTTCCTGACCTGCATACAGATTTCTCAAGAGGCAGGTTAGGTGGTCTGGTATTCCCATCTCTTTCAGAATTTTCCACAGTTTATTGTGATCCACATAGTTAAAGGCTCTGGCATAGTGAATAAAGCAAAAATAGATGTTTTTCTGGAACTCTCTTGCTTTTTTGATGATCCAGCAGATGTTGGCAATTTGATCTCTGGTTCCTCTGCCTTTTCTAAAACCAGCTTGAACATCAGGGAGTTCACGGTTCATGTATTGCTGAAGCCTGGCTTGGAGAATTCTGAGCATTACTTTACTAGTGTGTGAGATGAGTGCAATTGTGTGGTATTTTGAGCATTCTTTGGCATTGCCTTTCTTTGGGATTGGAATGAAAACTGACCTTTTCCTGTCCTGTGGCTACTGCCAAGTTTTCTATATTTGCTGGTGTATTGAGTGCAGCACTTTCACAGCATCATCTTTTAGGATTTGAAATAGCTCAACTGGAATTCCATCATGTCCACTAGTTTTGTTCCTAGTGATGCTTCCTAAGGCCCACTTGACTTCACATTCTGGGATGTCTGGCTCTACGTGAGTGATCACCTGTCATGATTATCTGGGATGTGAAGATCTTTTTTGTACAGTTCTTCTGTGTATTCTTGCCACCTCTTCTTAATATCTTCTGCTTCTGTTAGGTCCCTACCATTTCTGTCCTTTATTGTGCCCATCTTTTCATGAAATTTTCCCTTGGTATCTCTAATTTTCTTGAAGAGATCTCTAGTCTTTCCCATTCTATTGTTTTCCTCTATTTCTTTGCACTAATCACTGACGAAGGCTTTCTTTTCTCTCCTTGCTATTCTTTGGAATTCTGCATTCAAATGGGTATATCTTTCCTTTTCTCCTTTGCTTTTCACTTCCCTTCTTTTCACAGCTATTTGTAAGACATCCTCAGATAGCCATTTTGCTGTTTTGCATTTCTTTTTCTTGGGGATTGTCTTGATCCCTGTCTCCTGTACAATGTTACGAACCTCCATCCATAGTTCATCAGGCCCTCTGTCTATCGAGAGACTATCTTGGGGGGCTCCAAAATCACTGCAGATGGTGACTGATGCCATGATATTAAAAGACACTTGCTCCTTGGAAGAAAAGCTATGACCAATGTAAACAGTATATTAAAAAGCAGAGACATTACTTTGCCAACAAAGGTCTGTCTAGTCAAGGCTATGGTTTTTCCAGTACTCGTGTATGGATGTGAGAGTTGGACCATAAAGAAAGCTGAGTGCTGAAGAATTGATGCTTTTGAATTGCAGTGCTGGAGAAGATTCTTGAGAGTCCCTTGGACTGCAAGGAGATCCAACCAGTCAATCCTTAAGGAAATCAGTCCTGAATATTCATTGGAAGGACTGATGCTAACGCTGAAACTCCAATACTTTGGCCACCTGATGAGAAGAGCTGACTCATTTGAAAAGACCCTGATGCTGGGGAAGATTGAAGGCAGGAAGAGAAGGATGACAGAGGATGAGATGGTTGGATGGCATCACTCAATGGACATGAGTCTGAGTAAGCTCCGGGAGTTGGTGATGGACAGGGAGGCCTGGCGTGCTGCAGTGCATGGGGTCACAAAGAGTTGGATACAAATAAGCGACTGAACTGAACTGAACTGAACTAAGGAAATAAATGAGGAACATGTCCTAAACCCTGGTCTCTTGTGTAGCAACTGTTTGGTTCTCCTTGACAATGGCAGAGCACTTTGGCAATGAACTGGGCAGTGTAATACCCAAAAAGGGAAATAACCTGAACATAGTCAAAAGCAGACATGAATCATGGTGAAAATAGGAGTCAAGCTCAGCACCAGAAAGCCAATAGATATCCTTCACCAAATCCCAAAGGAAATAATGACAATACTAACAACTAGCTTTTTTAAAGTGTTCACTATATGCCAAGCATTTACAAGTTTCCCTTTACTCATTGAAACCTCACCACAACCTAAAAACACACCAAGTGTGTGGCGCACTTGAGTTGTCAACAGAAAAGTATGGCTCCAGCCCTCAGCTACTCCATCCTGTGCCACGTACACTTCCTGGGGATTCAAAGTCAGGCTGTAAAGAAACATTTCCTGCCGAACTCTCTCTCCCCACTGGGTTGGGTCTCAGGTCTCTCCCACGTGTTTCTTTTATAACCCTGTTCACACTCTTGTCATTATCTAGTTTTGCATTAGTTTTCTGAGACTGGTATAACAAATTGTCTCAAATTCAGGGGCTTAAAATAACAGAAATTCATTCTCTGCCAATTCTGGAGGCCATAATGTGGAAATTGGTTTTACTGAGATGAAACTGAGCTGTCAGAAGGGCTATGCTCCCACCAGAAACCCTAGGGGAGAACCTGCTTCTTGCCTCTTCCACCCTCTGGTAGCTGCGAGCATTCCTTGGCTTGTGGGCGCATCACTCCAGTCTCTGCCTCCATCTTCATGTTGCCTTCTCCTCTTCTCTGTGTGCCATCTCTCTCTGCCTTCCTCTTATAAGGACACTTGTGATCGGATTTAGTGTCCACTTGGAAAATCTGAAGTAATCTCCCCCACTACTAACTTAATCACATCTGCAAAGACTCTTTGTTCTCATAAGATAATATTTACCAGTTCCAGGGATTACAATCCAATATATAATTGGGTGGCCATTGTTCAGCCTACTGTCTCCGTGTTAACTTTATCACTATCATTATCATCTCTGTATTAACTCTGCATTCCTTAACACTAGAAACCATCTGTGGTTATTTTCAAGGTGAAGGTGAAGTCGCTCAGTCGTGTCCGACTCTTTGCGACCCCGTGGACTGTAACCTACTAGGCTTCTCCGTCCATGGGATTCTCCAGGCAAGAATACTGGAGTGGGTTGCCATTTCCTTCTCCAGGTATTTTCAAGAGGCCACATATTTTAACACTTCTCCTACTAACAGATGGAATCCTATGATTGCTTTGATCTATCGAATATGGTGGAAATCACCCTATTCCAGTTTCTGATCCAAGTTTTAAGAGATGGTTAGTCAGTACTTCTTACCTCTTGAAACACCCACTCTTAGAACCCAGCTTCTAGGCCACAAGAAATCCAAATGCATGGAGAGGCCACATGAAGGTGCCCTGGGTGACAATGTCAACCGAGAGCTCCTAGCCAACAGCCAACATCAGCTTTCAGATGTTTGAACCATTTTGTATGGGCATCCCAGTCAAGACTTAGATGACTCCAACCCCAGCAACTCTCTGACACAACTACATGAGAGATGGGAAATAAGAATCCTACTTCTCAGTCAATACAGAATCATAACCAATAATACCAAATATTTTTTGTGAGTAGGTCATTTTTCATGCCGTGGTAGATGATCTGAACATATCTTATTCAGAGTCACACACCAACTGCCTGAAACTATGCTTGGAGACCTTTATGTGCAGTAAAGGTGGAATAAGTGGAAAACTACCAAACTGTAGAAGTTATGACCAAAAAATTGGGCTGGAGACCATGAATTATTGATACTAGACCCCCAAAGAAAATGACAAGGTGATAGGTTACAAGAAACAAATTTTCTAGAGCCTATTATTAGTTCAGGTTCTCCAGAAAACTAGAACTAATATTATGAGGTTATAAAATCCCTCATAATAAATCTGAGAAAGACAGATTGAGATTTATTATGAAGAACTGGCTCACACGATTATGGAGGCTAAGAAGTCCCACCATCTGCTGTCTGTGAACTGGACACCCAGAAAAGCTGGTCCTGTAATTCAGCCCAAGTTCAAAGGTCTGAGTCCAGGGGAGCTGATAGTGTAAATCCTAGCCAAAGACAGGAGATGAGATGTCCCAGCTCAAGCAGTGAGGCAGGAAGAGGTAAATCCCTTCTTCCTCTGCCTTTGGTTCTCTTCAGGCTCCCAGCGGATTGGATGCTGCCCACCCACATCAGGAAGCCGATTTACTTCACTTGAGTTCACTGATTCAAATCTAATCTCATCAGAAACATCCTCACAGATGCACCTGAATAATGTTTAATCTGGGTACCCCAGGACCCAATAAAATCAACACATAAAATTAACCATCACAGGTCTTCTGAGGGGTAAAGGGTGGGCAGGTACACTGTTGAGCAGGACCAAGTTCAGCAAATCTTCAGTCAACGTTTACTGACTTAGAGATGCACAGATTCTATTTATCGTTTGCTTTCCTTTTAATCATTCTTTTAATTTAATAAGCAATGTATTGAGTACTTACTGAGAGCCAGGCATTAGTTTAGTGAAGGATATTCAGTGGTCCTTCGTGGAGCTCTGAACCATTATTTAGGGAGACCTTAAAACCACTCAGGGATTCCCTTGTGGCTTAGCTGGTAAAGAATCCGTCTGCAATGCCGGAGACCTGGGTTCCATCCCTGGGTTGGGAAGATCCCCTGGAGAAGGGAAAGGCTACCCACTCCAGTATTCTGGTCTGGAGAATCCCAGGGACAGGGGAGCCTGGTTGGCTGCCATCTATAGGGTCACACAGAGTCAGACACGACTGAAGTTACTTAGCAGCAGCAGCATTGCTAAGCATCTCTACCCCAAAGGATATGATGCCAGTAGTAAGTCAGAGAAGATTAACTTGGCAAAGTCCTTCTATTCATTTGGGGGCAGCTGTTGCAATTTCCTGTTACGAGAGATGGAAGGACAGGTCTCATCTGCTCTACTGACTCAGCACACCTTTGCTGGGCACGAGAACAGGAAAGTACAGCTGTTAATGAGACAAGCCTGTATTTGGAGGGCAGGATTCGGCCAGAAGCCTGAATCTTCTCAAGATCACTATGAAGAGCCTTCACCATATGCTTCCCTATAGTAATAGCCCAACGCTGCAGCCATGGAGGTCCCCTGCTCAGATCTTCCCTCACAGGAACCGACTCTCGGGCTGACAACAATCTCTAACCACCGCACCTCTGAACTAAGGGTCTTCATGCCAAGCCAGTCTTCCCCGGGCTTCCCCAGCCAGCGGCCGAGCAGGGCAGCAGTGCTAGAATCAGGCTGTTCTATTCCAGTGCCAGATCTGACCAACAGGCAACTTTGTCACAAGCATTCCCTGGGACTGGCCTGGCTGAAACTTCCTCAGAAGGCACCGAACCCCCCTTCCTTCTCCCTCTCCTTCCGACGGTGTCAGACCTGCATCACACTCTCAAGGCGCTCCCTGCCTGCCTCTGCACCCTCCCAGTTTTCCTCCCCGGGCGTCTCTCCAATGAATTTCTTGCACGATTAATCCCTGTCTTTGCCTTCTGCTTTTCAGAGGACCTAAACTGACAAGCTATTTCAAGACAGCCACTATTTCATGCATGTTTTGTTTTTGTTGTTTAGTGCATTTAATTTACAGAGTTCTCATCTTGCTTTCTTCCCTCATTTCATACTATGATACGTGTGTCATGTTACTATGCTTTTTGCATGTCATTTATTAATATAACCCATAATACTCCACTATATGAAAGGAACGTAAGTGTCGTCTGTCCCTCTTAGGTTGGACATTTAGGGTTTTTTCCCATTTTTTTCCTGGACTTTGGTTAGGGTTATCAGAATAGATCAGTGTATGGAGGACCTCCCCACCAGGGGAGGTAGAGTCCCAGGGCTTCCTGAGACAGAAGAAAAAGTACTTCATGAAGAGCCAGGAGATCTGGGTTCTGGTTCTGATTCCGCCACATCCTAGCTACACAATTCTGAGCAAGTCACTTGGCTTCTCTGGGCTTCTGTTTCCCCACCCATCAGCTGGGGCTAATGTCAGAGGGGAATGCTGTGTGAATATCAATTTGTGTCATCCTTTGCAAAAGATTTTGGTTACCAGAGGCTGGAGAGTGAGAGAAATGGGAAGATGTTGGCCAACGGATACAAAGCTGTGGTTGTGTAGGATGAATAAATCTAGAGACCTCTAAGGTACAGGCATGATGACTATTGTTAATAAGACTATTATGGAATACTGGAAATCTGCTAAGAGACCAAGTTTCTAGTGCTCTTGCTATATACATACACACACCAAAAATAAAAAATTGTAGTTATTATTGCTGCTGCTGCTGCTGCTGCTGCTAAGTTGCTTCAGTCGTGTCCGACTCTGTGCGACCCCACAGATGGCAGCCCATTGGGCTCCGCCATCCCTGGGATTCTCCAGGCAAGAACACTGGAGTGGGTTGCCATTTCCTTCTCCAATGAATGAAAGTGAAAAGTTAAAGTGAAGTTGCTCAGTCGTGTCTGACTCAGCGACCCCATGGACTGCAGCCTACCAGGCTCCTCTGTCCATGGGAGTTTCCAGGCAAGAGTACTGGAGTGGGGTGCCATTGCCTTCTCCGAGTTATTGTTAGGAGATATAATAATTATTTCACTATGTATTATGTATATCAAATCAGCCTGCACACCTTAAATATATACAATTTTATTTTAAAATATAGGAATAAATGAAAAAAAGAAACCCCAGAGAACTCTCTCACCCTCTTTCTACCAGGTGGGGACACAGCAAGAATTCAGCAGTCTAGAATCCAGAAGAGGTCCCTCACCAGAACTCAGCTATGCTGGCACCCTGGGTCTGGGACTTCCAGCCTCTAGAACAGTTAAGAAATATGTTTCTGTAGCTTAGGAGCTACCGGTGCTGTGCTGTGTTTAGTTGGTCAGTTGTATCTGACTCTTTGAGACCCCATGGACTGCAGCCCACCAGGATCCTCTGCCCATGGGGATTCTCCAGGAAAGAATACTGGAGCGGGTTGCCATGCCCTCCTCCAGGGGATCTTCCCAACCCAGGGATCAAACCCAGGTCTTCTGCGTTGCAGGCATATTCTGTACAATCTGAGCCAGCAGGGAAGTCAAAATACACCCCAAACATTTTCCTGCCTGTCTCTACACTGTCTTTGTTCAGGCTGCTATAACGAATTACCATAGGCTGGGTAGTTTATACCTCCACAATGGGCTCCGCATCACATATTCCTGGAGATGGCAGAGGACGGAGCAGACGGTGGAGGAGGCAGGACTGTGGTGCTTGGGATGGAAGCTGCTGATGAAAAAATACTTCTTAAAAGCATCTCTCAGAGTGAGACCTCAGGTGCAGACATTAAGGTGGCCCTGAAGAACCAGCTGCAGTGCCTTCCAGAACCCAGGACCCGCTCCCCACACTCGCCTGTTACATCCCTTAGAGGGGCTGGTACTGAACACTTCTAGGTCTATAACCGCATTCAGGGGGCTGCACCCTGGGCTCAGAGCACTTCCTGCCACAACAAGCAGGAGTGACGGGGTCCCCAACTTGACTTCCTCACCTCTCTTCCACGACCTTTTTTAAAGGAGTTATTTGGGAAGAGTTAAAGCATTTGCTTTAAAAAATAAAAAGCAACAGAACCAGCGTTCTTTTAAAATCAGCTTGAAACATAAGGAACAACACTTTCAAAGGCAAAAGCGGAAATGCTGAAAACTGTCAAGCCCTTTCAACTGCTCCGACCAAGACTTCAGAGGAGACTCTGAAGGGAAATATGGTTAGGGGTCTGGCATCTGGAGTCATGGAACAGCCTAAGCTTATCTTTCCATTTTCCCTGGACCCTTTCCCTACCACCTTGGAGCCCCACTCACATTCAGCAACAAAACCACAGCCTTTGGAAGAAGAAGAAGAACTATTTTGATAAAAATAACACACCTCAAGCATTCACTCACCCTCTTCATCCTCACCGCCTTTCCAACCCCCTAAAATCTCATTTATCATGTTGATTTTCTCATCTCTTCCACACACTACACAATTGGGTAAATAAGTTCTGTGTTCAATCTTTTAACGGGGGTTATTCAATTTACTCAAGTCAATGTGAATATTTCCCCTGGTTTCCATGACAACCTCGCTGCACATTCAGTCTTCACATAAATGAGTTATTGCTTTTATGTTCTCATACCCTAAGACAATGGGGAAATTAACATAATGTGGTCATACGGGGGAAAAAAAAAAAAAACAATCAAAACAATCAAAATCCTCATATCCTCCCCTGAAATTCATAGACAGTGTTCTGTGAAAAAGAACCAAAGAGAAATGAGGCCTTCACATCTGACAACACTGTTAACATTAGAGATTTCATTTCAGATGCATTTAAATGAAGCCAGACCACAGTGGGATTCAAAACAGTATACAGACAGAGAATCAAAATGAACGGGAAAGAGATTCATCTTTTGGACACAGATCATCCCAACGTGGCTGCCACAGTGGGCCTCCCTTTCTGCACTCTGGCCACGCTATCATTCCTGCCCCAGGACCCTCATACATGCTTGTTGCCTACAACTGAAACATTTTTCTGCTATTCTCCCCATTGTTTGCTAAGCTAGTTTGCTTAGTTAATTTCTGCTCATCCTTTAGGTCTCAGCTTAGAAAAGACATTGCTCAGGAAGTCTCACTTTACCACTCATCAACAATAGGTAGGATTCTCTGGTGTTTTATATTTATATTATATATATATTTATATATATATACATGCATGCTAAGTCACTTCAGTCGTGTTCGACTCCTTGTGACCCCATGGACTGTAGCCTGCCAGGTTCCTCTGTCCATGGTATTCTCCAGGCAAGAAAACTGGAGTGGGTTGCCATGCCCTTCTCCAAGGGATCGTCTGAACCCAGAGATCGAAACCTCATCCTTTAAGTCTCTTGCATTGGCAGGCAGGTTCTTTACTAGCGCTACCTGGGAAGCCTCTCTATATATATCTATGGGCTTCCCTGGTGTCTCATACAGTGAAGAATCTGCAGGAGACCATGGTTCAATCCCTGGGTTGGGACGATCTCTTAAAGAAGGGAATGGGAAATCCCTTGGACAGAGGAGTCTGGTGGAGCTACAGTCCATGGGGTCGCAAAGAGCTGGACATGACTGAGCAACTAACACACACACAGAGAGGCATATGTATATCCTCATGGCTCTTGGCATTCTTTACAGAGGCGCCCTCATCTTAAAGGTGAGGAAGGTGGGACAACCACCCTCAGTAGTTGCGGCATCCTCTCCTGAGTGTGCATTTCTCTGCAATTCCTCAACCAAGAAAGCCCCAGGCATTGTTGCAGGTGCCTAGAAATAGTAAGTACCAGTGGGTGTGGGCAAGGCACCAACAGCATCCACCACATCCTCCAATGCAAATCACATAATTGTTACTGGAGACTGGAGATCAATGGAATAGGAGACAAGAATGCAAAACCGACAGGCAAAAAGTAGTGGAAACCCAAATGAAGACCAAGACACAGGAATAAAAGGGAAAATATAGGCTCAAGAGATACTGAAGACCTTGACTCTAGGTCTGGGTGGACTGACTGGATATTGGAGTACAGATGTAGTCAGAGAGCTGCAGACAAAGGAAGAGGGGTATGTAAGGTCCTTCCTGCCATCCTAAAATCACCCATCATCTCTTTTGCTGGCCAAGGGCACAGCAGGTTGGATGGTCCAATCCATAGCAACTCCAGTTCACAGAACAAGGGAGATCAATCTTTGATCCCAAGTATACGAGTGGCTGCTCCCCAGTGGACTTCAGAATGAACTCTCAACTTCTGTTTGTTGGACTTGGAAGCCTAAGCCTCTAAGCTTCTATATGTTTCCAACTGGAGAAAGTAATTTGATTAACCATCAACAGAGAAATGCATCATTAAATAGTGATAAAACCATTCAATCAAATATTATGCAGTCACTAAAAGTGATGGCTGTTTAGGGTAAGTATTCATAAGGATACAAATGTAACACAATAATAACAGTAAACATGAATTATGCTTATTGTTTCCTGATTGTCTTCCCACACTATTATGAAAGTTCAACAAAGGCAGGGACCTTTGTTTTGTTCAATGCTGGACCCTCAGCACCTAGGCTGGTTTCAGGAACAACATTCTCCAGCAGCCAGTAGGGTGAAATTCACAAAGTCTGGCATCCAATCAAAAATTACTCAGTCTACCCTGAGTGGGGGCCAGAGCTGGCCTCCGTCACACCCACCAATTCCCAGAGGTGGAGATAAAATAGGCTGGTGCAAAATTTCACAGGTAAGAGGTAACAAGAGGCAGGGGGGAGTTGGCAGGTAAATGACTCACCCTTACCACCTCACTACAGACAGTTCTGAGATGCAGAGCTTCTAAGGAACCTCCCCAAAGGTGGCCCGTGGGATAAGTGGTGTTTCTGTAAAGCTGGGGTCACTCTGCAGTATGTACCACCTGACATTTTCTTTCTCTCCTTTCCTGCCTCACCCATTTTTCCTTATTCCTCCTTTCTTGTGATTATTCAGCCCAATAAAGCATTAGTGCATACAATTTCTATTGGGCTCCGTTGCTAGGTGGAGAGAACCCCCTCCCAGAATCTCTGACTCATGGAGTCTCTCTGGAAGGAGACTACTCTGCTCAATTCCAAAACTTATTGGCTTGAAACAACAACCATGGTTATTACAACTCACAGTTTTGAGAGTCAGGAATTCAGGCAGCTTAGCAATTATGTTCCATATGTTATCTACTGGGGTCCCTCAGTGGTATTCAGCTGACTTCTAGGCTGCTTAGAAGGCTCCAACCAGCTTCAGTGACATGCTGGGTGCCTTGGTGGGGACAGCTAGAAGCTGGTCACAACAGGACCCCTCCTCCTCTTCATGTCTTCTCAGAGTCTCCCCACGTGTCTCTCCAGCAGGGTTATCAGACTTCTTACACCATGGCTCAGAGTTTTAAGACCAAGAGTTCCAAAAGGATGGAAGCAGAAACTGCCCAACCACTTAAAGGCTAGGACCAGAACCAATATGGCACCACTTCCAAGGCATTCTATTGGTGAAAGCGGTCACAGGTCATCCCAGGTTTACAAGCAAGGGAGAAAGAGCCCACTTTTCAGTGGTGGAATGTCAGAAAGTTTGCCATCATCTTATATAATCTCCAGGTGTGGACACACAAGAAACTGGGAATAGGGGCAGGTGAAGACTAAAGGACTGGCGTAAGAGGATTTCTTTCACCCTGTTGGCATCATTTTCCGTGTGTACTGTATTACTTTTTCATGTAAAAAATGTGAAGGGTGAGGAGGAGGAGGGGAGGGCCAATGTCAGTAAGCTGAAGCCTCATCTTCTATGGCAGACAGTCAATAGGAAATGTCTTAAGTTGATAAATCAAGAAACAGCTGCATAAGCATCTTATTTGGAGTTACAGAGATAAACACCAGAAGACCTAAAAATGGAAACATTTCAAGCAGTTGCCTCTGGGAAATAGGACTTGGGGAGGGGAGAGAGGAGAGAAGGAACCAGGACTGCTGCTTCCATTAGAGGCCCTTCTGTTCTTCCACTTTTTACTATGTGCACATATTACTTTGATAAAAAATTTAAAAGGCGGAAAAAAAAAAAAAAGAAAAAAATGGTGATGGTTATTTTTAAAGCTATGTAATTAAACCTGGAAAAATCCCATTTGGCCAAGTGAAAAAAGTAGCAGGATACAAAACTATAATCCTAGTATGGTTGTAAGTAGGTTTACTATTAATAAAAAAAGAAATGAAGAAAAACATATACTTGGGGAAAAGGAAGACTCTCCCCCAAAAATGTACATATCAAATGATAATGGGTGGGTTGCTTTTCTATGTTTTCCAAATTTGCACCAATGTGATTCTGTTACAGTCATAGTGGAAAGAAAAAAATTCATTACTTTAAATAAATGAACTGAGCAGTGATTAAATAGAAATGTCAGAAGAGTCTCTGAAGAACCCTTGTTTACTACACTAGAACCTCATTTAAATTCCTGGAGCCTCCCAGGTAAGGGGGATGGTTCTTTTGGGGGGGACCAGGGAGCTCTGTTCATAGATGCTGACAGACTCTAGTCAGGCAGCCCTGTAGACTCGCTTATAAACTCTTCCCAGAAAGAATTTAGTCCATGTAGCTTTGATTCAACAAAACAGTAACTTCGGTAAGACTCCAATGTATTCCACTCTGAGTCTGAATTGCTCCTTCAATTGTTAAGTATTTATCAAGTACCCCTATATGTCAAACAAAATGCAAGGGTCTGGAGTTACAATAATAAATGAGACAGGTGAAATCACTACCCCTTTGGGACCACAGTTTAGTAAGGGAGACAGATGACTGACCAAGTGATTGCAATACATCCTAACAGATGCTCTGATTGAGGAAAATACAAGTGGGAGGAGATCACCTGGAGGACTTTCTGGAAGAGGCCAAATCTAAGCTCAGACTCAAAGGATAAACCCGAGGAGACCAGGCAAAAGGGGGAGAATATTTCCAGCACACAAAATATAATATGCAAAAGCTCAGAGACAAGAGAGATGATGGCGAATTCAAAGAATCGGGAATGACAAAAATGATCCCACGATTAAAAGAGTGAGTCCGCAAGGATGACTTGCCTGGGGGCTGCAGGGCTTGGCAGCCTGAACTGGAATCTCAGCCCTGCCACTTGTCAGCTCTGTGACCGGGGTCAAGATATGCCATTTCACTGTGTCTCAGTCTCCGTACATACTGTCTTAGACTGTTCAGGCTGCGATAACAGAGTTACATCGACGGGTGGCTTATAAACAACAGAAGTTTACTTTTCATGGTTCTGGAGGCTGGGAAGTCCAAGATTAAGGTGCCGGCAGATTCAGTATCTAGTGAGAGCCCTCTCCGTGGTTTGGAGACAGCACATCCTAACTCTGTCCTCACATGGAAGAAGGGACAAAGTAGCTTTCTGGGAACCCTTTAAAAAGGGTGCTGATCCCAGTAAGAGGGCTGCACCCTCACCCTCATTAGGTGACATAAGCACCTCCCAAAGGCCCCACCTCCTAAGACCATCACCTTTCAGATGAGGATTTCAATCTATAAATTTGGGAGTGTGGGCCGTGTGCTGAGTCACTCAGTCGTGTCCAATTCTTTGCAACCCCATGGACTACAGCCGGCTAGGCTCCTCTGTCCATGGGATTCTCCAGGCAAGAACACTGGAGTGGCTTTCCATGCCCTCCTCCAGGGGATCTTCCCAAGCCAGGGATCAAACCAAGTTTTCTCACATTACATGCGGATTCTTTACTGTCTGAGCCAGCAGGGAAGCCCTGGTGGGTCTACGAACATAACATCTGGCCCATAGAATCTATAAATTGGGGTAGAAATGAAATTTACCTCATAAGAGTTCATTAAGGATTAGGTCAGGCCCTGAGGGTATTAAACTAAGTGAAATAAGCCAGACAAAGGCAAAGACTGTGTAATCTCACATGTGGAATCTAACAACCCCAAACCAAAAACACACAAAGCCCATAGATACAGAGTACAGACTGGTGGTTGCCAGAGGAGAAGGACAAAATGGTGAAGACGCTCAAAAGGCGCACACCTCCAGTTATAAGGTAAAGTCATGAGGATGCCGTGTGTAGCATGGTGACTGGAGGGACTAACACTACACAGCATATTTGAAAGTTGCTGTCAGTAAATTCTTAAAGTCCTCATCACAAGGGGGAAAAAAATGCTTCCAATCTACGTATAGTGACAGATGTTAACTAGGCTCAACTGTGTGGTGATCACTCCACAACGTACGAAAATCTCAAATCGTTAAGAAGCTAACACAAGGGTGTATGTCAGTGGCACACCAATAAAAACCAAAAATAAGTTAAAATAAAAAAACTCTGAAGAGTTGGAAAGATTAAATGAGATATTGAGTGATCATTAATTGTTTGTGGTTGTTCCACAAATGCCAGTAATAATAATAGCTTATGCTTGAGAAGGCAATGGCACCCCACTCAAGTACTCTTGCCTGGAAAATCCCATGGATGGAGGAGCCTGGAAAGCTGCAGTGCATGGGGTCGCTGAGGGTCGGACACGACTGAGCGACTTCACTTTCATTTTTCACTTTCATGCATTGGAGAAGGAAATGGCAACCCACTCCAGTGTTCTTGCCTGGAGAATCCCAGGGACGGGGGAGCCTGGTGGGCTGCCGTCTGTGGGGTTGCACAGGGTCGGACACGACTGAAGCAACTTAGCAGCAGCAGCAGCTGAGTCCTCAAGGCCAGTATTAGGTACATGAAGCCAGTAATATAAACGCAGTGATGTTTTTTAATCTTCACCCCACAGCTCAGATATAGGTTATCAGTATCTCCATTTTACACATGAGGGGAACTGGGGCCCAGAGAGGTTACATTTTTGTAGCTGCTCCTAAAGCCTCACCCAGGTTCTCTTTACTAGTCAGCCCATCCATTCCTCAGCCTTTGACAGTCTGTCCCTAACGGCCCGTGCCAGCACTTTCTGCAGGGACTCTCCCTTGGCAGACAGAAGCTATCTCACCCAGGGGAGTTACACCGTCACCCACCCGTAGTCTACCCTGCACCGCTGGGACCACCGGTGACTAACTGGCACTTTGGTGGGGCGAGGGTGCATAAGTCCCGTCCTCCTGCCTCAAGGCAGAGACAGTGTCACGGCACAGCGTACATGCCAGAGCTCCCTCATGGGTCTTGACCTAAGACCCCATCCTTGCTGGGTGTCTTAGGTATCTCACGCTGCTGTAACAAACAGCCACAGACTGGGTGGCTGAAATGACAGAACTTTCTTGCAGGTCTGGAGGCTGGGAAGTCCACGATCCAAGAACCGGCAGATTCAGCGTCTGGTGAGAGCAGGCTCTCTGGTTCATATGTGGCCCTCTTCTAGCCCTGGCCTCACACGCAGGAAGGGCGGAAGGAGCTCTCTGGGGTCCCTTTTATAGGAAGGCTCCACCCTCATGACCAAATCACCTCCCAAAGGCCCCACACCTTCGAACAACCACCCTGAGGGTAGAATTCCACATATGAATTTGTGCGGGGCCTGGGGAGAGAGGGGAAGGCATACACAAACATTCAGGCCATAAGACCATCGTCCCAGGCTCTTTCTCCTTCCCTGCTCTTCTTCCCTCTCCTCCATTCCCCCAGCACCCCAGAGCCCCC
>SJYT01051782.1:572881-604843 GCA_006410635.1 Cephalophus harveyi | reverse complement strand
CCACACCCACCCCAATCCCTGTTTCAGGCTTCCGAGGAGCCAGACCGGTCACACAGCTCTCAGGGATTCAGACCCGACCCGGGGGTGTCCCCACTCCAAAGACCACGTGTGAAGCCAGCAGGCTGCCCCTGGTCACTTCTATAGGATGCACTGGGGGATCAAGGAACAGCTGTGATGCCCGCTCCACGCCAGGTAGACATAGAGAAGCCAGACCCACTGCAGATCCGGAGGAGCGATCCAAAGGCGCGGGCAACAGAAAGAACGGCAGCGGGTCCCAGTGTACCGCTGTGTTCTGATGGGTGCTGCTAGGGGCAGAACCTGACCTTGGGAATCGGACCAGTCCCAGCCCGACAGGTCGGCAGCCTCAGTGTATTCTGGCCATCATCAGGTTCACCTCACAAGGTAGATTAAACAACTCATGTGCGTAAAATGCCCAGCATGATATCTGGCACATGAGGGACCCGGAATGTGTCTACTCCTCTCTGCTTCGGGGTCACCTCGTGCATGAATGGCAGAGCCAGAACCCTCCTCTTTTACCAGAAATCAAAGAACGTCTACAAAAAAGAAACAGCCCCATACCCCCTCTGCCTTAATAGTTTCTCTCCAAGTTATTCAATGCAAGAGACTTAGCCCAGCTAAAATTATTCACAATCGACCTTGAGATCAGGAACAAATTGGCTACAGCAGTCAGCAATTGGCAAATGCAATCTAAATGCCCCAGGCGGCATTACAGCCTTCCAGGCTGACAGGAAGAGTCAATGTGCGTCTTGGAAAATTCTGAAAAAAAAATTAAAGGTCACCACATTTGTAGGCAGAATGGATTTTCTTGAGACTATTACAAACAGACTGCCTAAACTGCAAGGATTCAAAGCTTGACAGCTCCTGGGGGACTTCAGGTGAAAGGAATCCCACCCCCCAGCTCACAAAGATCCGAGTTGCTCTCTGTGGGTGTCGGAAGGCTCCCCCATAACCTGTGCTCTCATGGAAATTTCCTGTTCAGGCTGCATTGCACCAATGAACTAGCAATACCGGGTTGGAGCCAGTCCTGTGCTCCCAGTCTGACCAGGCTGAGAAGCCTAAGAGGCACAAATCAGTTAAGATGCGTGCATGCGTGTTCAGTCACTTCAGTCGTATCTAACTCTTGCGATCCTATGGACCGTAGCCCACCAGGCTCCTCTGTCCATGGGTTTCTCCAGGCAAGAATACTGGAGCGTGTTGCCATGCCCTCCTCCAGGGGCTCTTCCTGATCCGTGTCTCTTACATCACCTGCACTGGCAGGCAGGTTCTTTACCCGGCTCAGACAGTAAAGCATCTGCCTACAATGCGGGAGACCTGGGTTCAATCCCTAGGTTGGGAAGATCTATTGGAGAAGGAAATGGCAACCCACTCCAGTATTCTTGCCTGGAAAATCCCATGGACAGAGGAGCCTGGTAGACTACAGTCCATGGGGTCACAAATAGTCAGAAACAACTGAGCGACTTTACTTTAGAGCCCCCTGGCAAGCCCAATCAGTAAGATAAGTCTGAACATTTCTGTAGGGAGGGAGTCTTGAGCCCATCAGGAAGTCCAAACTCCAGAGCCAAGTCTAAAAGGAAACAATGAGCTCATAATTGGAAAAGACACTGGGTTAGAGGAACATTAGGTCTGGGAACCAGCATAGGACAGGCTGAGATAATGGCCTTGAGCAGCATTAGATACTGTGCTGTTTTTGTTGCAAGAATAGTATTAATATTAATAACAACAGCTAATATGTATTGGGTGCCTTCCAGAGCCAGGCACAGTGCTAAGCTTTTATGTGCATTCTCTTATTTAATCCCTCAGTGCTGTGTGTAGTAGGTGATTTTTCCAACACCATTTTACAGAAAAGACAACTGAGGCTCAGAAAGGCTTCTTCAAGGTCACCCAGATCATCACGATAAGCCAGGAAATCTGGCCGCAGAGCTCAAGGTCCTGCCCACATTGCTCTATTACACGTGGGAGTATGTGTTAGCTTAACTCAGATTAATAGCAAAAGTTAATTCTGAATAGAAGCTGGTCATTTTTCAAACAAGGAAATTAATGCCCAGTAAAAATGAAGAGCATAACAGACTGAAGCTGCATTCATGGGAGCAAGAAATCCAGACATATCCATATACAATGGAAATACGATGTGTTGGTATGTGTTATTGTTCGGCAAATATTTATCCTCCCCATTCCCTCTGCCATGAGAAGAATATAATTTCCTGCTCCATTAATATTGGGCTTGCTTTGGCCGCTGGAACGTGGACAGAAGTGACAAAGGACCAGTTTTCAGCTTAGGCCTTAAAAAGCATCAATTATTTCTGCTCACCCCTTGGAAGCCACCAACTTTCACCAGTAAACCACTGCCTCTCCAGCTTGGGCCTCAGAAGAAAATGTAGGGATCAGACCTGAATGCAACCTAGAGACTACAGCAGAGTCTCCCCAGCCAAACCACAGACCCATGCCCAAGAAATAAATGCTTTTTTTAAATTACCCATTGAGGTTTTGTGGTGCTTATTTCACAGCTATAGGTGACTATTGTGTTTACATGCTTTTGTATACATTACACATGTACATATTATATAGGATACATATCTGTGGATGTGTGGTATGGAGACGTAAGTATGTAAATTCCAAAAATATGCCTCCACACATGGGTGCTAGTATTGGAAAATGACATACGATTTAGAGAATTAAGTTTGCATTCTTGCTCTGACATTTATTGGCTGTGTGTTTGAGGGCAAATTGCTTGACCTCTCTGAATACTATTTCTTTTTTGCAACCTGAGGATAAAAACCATTACTATCTCATAAAATTATTGTGAGATTTAAATGAAATAATGCACACAATGGGCTTAATATAGAGCCTAACACATACCATTTATTCATTCAGCAGACAGCAATCAGGTCTGTCAGACCCTTTTCTAGGTTTCTGGAATACAGTTCCTAGCTATAGAGGGATTTCCTAGGCTTAGATGGTAAATAATCTGCTTGCAATGCAGGAGACCCAGGTTCAATCCCTGGGTTGGGAAGATCCCCTGAAGACGGGAATGGCAACCCACTCCAGTATTCTTGCCTGGAGAATTCCATGGACAGAGGAGCTTGGTGGGCTACAGACCATGGGGTCGCAAAGAGTGGGCTACAACTGAGCAACTAACAGTTTTCCTAGCTACAGAAAGAAGAAAAAGTAAAGCAACTTAAGGAGAACCAGCAGCCCGGGGAAAGGAGGGAAGCAGTTTGTGGGAAATGATCTGCATGACCCCTGGCACAGAATAAGTACTTGAAAAACAGCAGTCACTTCTATTCTCCAAACGATTAGCATGTAAGAATGTGGAATTCAGCTGTAGACAAGAAGGAAATCAGCCTGTCGACCCCCCAGCAAACCCCTGTCCTTGGAAGCCTCAGCAAACCACAGCAACATATCAAGGACCTTCACTGGCTGGACACAGCCTCGGGCACTGTTGTAGCTGACACATAAATCCCGCAGCTCGAGCCAGACTCATACAAGCAGGGCCAAGGACAGGCCAGCTGCTGCTGGGAGGTTGAAGCTCTGCTTCCCCATGAAAGAAGAAGGTTCCTGAGGCCTGAGCCGTACTTCACATCCACAGATCACATCAAACACACATGGCTGGGGGCAGCGAGCGAGGTGTTCAGATGCTGGAGGGAGAGGTCAGTTGACAGGGACACTTCGCGTGGGTGTTCCGGCGCCAGGAATGCTTCAGGGATCTTTGGCAGTGGAGAAACACATATGCCTTTGCAAACACACTTAATGCGCTGCCCTTGAGGCCACCTCCTGTTTTTCACCCTCAGTTCAGTTCAGCTCAGTCACTCAGTCGTATCCGACTCTTTGCGACCCCATGGACTGCAGCACACCAGGCCTCCCTGTAAGGTATAGTTCCGGCCGAGGCAGAAAAAGGAAAGACGACCTCAACAGAAGTAGGTTACCTTTATTCAGGCAAGGAGGGGCGACAGTCGGCCTAAGGACCAGGCTGAGCATGGAGAGGGATCAGGGAGGCTCCATATTTGTAGGGAGGCTAGTGGAAGCGATAAAGGAAACGTTAATCAGGCGGGATGTTTTGGGTATTTTTTAGTTGAGATGGCATTTGTAGTTGGGCAGGGGGTGATAAGTCTTCTGGGCAGGTGTAGGGGGTGGAAGGTTTCTGGACAGGGGTGATAAGTCTCAGATAGATGCAACCGGCCTGGAGCATCAGGGTGGGACCTAAAGTTCTGTTTTGTTTTCTCCAAAGTTAGATGATTCAGCAAGAAAGGGCCTTTGCGACTGCTGTTTTCTTTTCCAGGCCCAAAAGACTCCTTCACTCCCTTTTCATCACCAGCTTCTGGAGCTAGCTCAGACTCATGTCCATCGAGTCGGTGACGCCACCCAATCATCTCATCCTCTGTTTTTCACCCTAATTGGCCTGTTTTCCCATCTCCGCATAAACAGCTCCAGATGTTACATAGCTGTAAAAGTGTGATTCTTCGGAGTAAGACAATCTGGGTTTGCATGAAGATTAAATGGGATAACCTTATAACACCTTATATGCAAGCACCTTCCAAGCACAGTACCTGGTACACAGTAACACTCATAATCATGGCTCCTGTTATTGACTCATTCTGCAAACGAGAACACTGAGGTCCAGAAAGTTTAAGCGACAGGAATTCTGACCTTGGCATTAAAGCATGGGATCTTTTTCTCTCCCACCCTATCCCCAACTGATCTATTTCTCCAGAAAACCTTAAAGATCCTCTAAGGATGAAGTCTGATCTACCTAGAGACATGCTGACTTAACTCAAGACCTAACAGATCGAAATTTTCAGAACAGGGTACAAGTTGACCTTGAGCACTCTGTGAAGTTGGGACTGGGGTTGGGTCCCTGTATGAACAGTGATTACCACAGGGGATGTGCCAAGAGATTGACTGTAAGGACCAGGTCTCAAGCTCAGATGCTTACAGCCTCTGGGTTGTACTAGGGTGGCCATCCATCATGGCTTGAACACCAGGTCTCACATCATGGGAACCCACTCAGCACCAGGCACGCTGGGACAGCTGGTCACCCTTGGTTGCAGCATAACTGAGTGAAGCAGTAAAAAGCTGCTCCATCTCTCTCTGAAGTTTCCATTTCTCAGAAGCAATCATGTAGAGTAGGGTAGGAACCAAGGCTCTGGGGCCAGCCTCACAAAGTTTACCTCCTATCTCCACCGCTCAACAGCTATGGGACCTTGGGAGGACTTACCCAACTTTTCCATACCTGTTTCCTCTCCTGTAAGAATGGAGCTGGAAGAGCCCCTGGCCTATAGAGCAGTGCTCCTCAACACTATTGGTATTTTGGACCCAACCATTCTTTGCTGCGGGGGCGTCCTGTGCACTGCAGGATGTTTAGAAGCATCCTTGACCTCTACACGCCAGGTGCCAGGAGCACCACCCCACCAACCATGGCGATCAGAAGTGTCTCCAGGCATTGCCAGAGGTCTCCTAGGGGGCAAAATTGCCCCCACTTGAGAACCACTGGTCCAGGCAGTGCTGCAAGGATAAGTGAGGGGATCCACACATCAGATGCTCTAGAGGGTCTGTTTCTACAAGAACAAACAGACTGAAACCTTAGCGCTAAAGCAGGAGGAAAGTGGCAAGCCAAGAGATGAGCAGACAGCATCTGGGGCGGGTGAGGGGCGGGCAGTCAAGCAACTACTGGGTGGGACAAACCCCACAAACGGAGCCCAGCCTGGCCAGCGTCTCTCCTCCATGAGCCTGGGCTTCTACTCTACCCCAGAGGCAAAAGGCTGAGGGGCTTACTCCCTAGTTGCTGGCATAGCACCGTCATAGTGAACAAAATCGCTCTTATTGTATACATTCCTTTTCTCTTGAACGTGTTCATATACTTGTAAAGTGCATCTGTCCGTCAAATCTTGAGTGCTGACTGTACACCAAGTATACAGTGGTGACAAAATAGAAAAGTCTCTGCCCGCATGGAGCTTTAAACACATTGTACTTAACATTTAATTTGTGTGTAATGCGTGTTTAACCAATAAAAGTGTGTCATGCTATAGTACTGATTCTGTTCCTTATGTCTTTCCCTCAGCACTGTCTTTTTATGATCTATCCATATTGCTGTGCACACATCAGATCTGTTCTTCCAACTGCCATCTGGTGGTATTCCACAGACACACCCACCATATTTCACTTATGTACACCCCCTCTGGTGGGTACCTGGATTGCTTCCAATTCCCCACTACCACACACCCATCTCCTTGAACATCCAGGGGTGAAACTTTCTCTGGGGTATAAATCCAGAAGCAGAAGTGCTCTGCCTTGGGTCAGTGCCACTCAGACTTTACTCACATGACTCACCCAGGGAGCTTGTTAAAAGGCAGATTCTGACCCAGGGGGTGTGAAATGAGACAAGGGAACTTAGATTTCTAACAAGCTTCTAAATGATGCTGATGCTCCTGGTCCGGGACCACAGAGGATAGCAGACATCGTTTGCTTTCACGCCAGATCTCTCTCTGCGGAACCACTGAACCAGGCAACACTGCAAGGATTTGCCTTTAAAAGAGGCCAACCCCTCCCTTCACTCACTGACATGGTGTAGTCAAAAGGCCCAATAGCCACCACCACCCAAAAGCATGGTGTCCCACCACCCGCTGATGTGCACGTGACCATCTTGCTGAGGCTCAGATGGTGAAGAATCCACACACCAATGCAGGAGATAGGGATTCAACCCCTGAGTTGGGAGGATTCCCTGGAAAAGGAAATGGAAACCCACTCCAGTATTCTTGCCTGGAAAATCCCATGGACAGAGGGGCCTGGTGGGCTACAGCCCATGGTGTTGCACAAGTCAGACACAATTTAGTGACTAAACAACAACATCTTTGATTCTAAGTACATCACAAAATCAGGGCCTCTAAATTCTGGAGTAAAGTGACCTAGGAGGGCATTCATTCCAACCCCTGCCTTTCAAAGGGAAAGGCCGAGGCTCAGAGCTGTGCGAGCAACCACAGACAACTTTGGCAGAGCCAGGATGAGACGTTCCTGTCTTGTTCCTTTACAGAGCCCTGCTCCAGAGATCAGAAACTCGTCCATAATTTACAGGAGTTAGTTCACTTTGCTGACTTTTCTCCAATTCTCCCGCCCAGCACCTCCCGCCCCATCTCAATCCCCTCACCCCACCCTGCTTTTTAATTCTTGCCAGAACCATCCATTTTGCAATGAAGTGTTGACTTCGAATGATATATGAGACGCGAATGACATTTCAAATATCCCAGGCAGGGGAGAGAATTCTGATCACAGCCCAGTCTGAAACATCTCCTCCACGTCTCCTTCCTTACTCCTTCTGGGCAATAATTGTCCCCCCAACCAGCCCACCTCCTCCCTCTTAGCCCCAACATTAATTTCCCATGATTCATTTTTCATGCCTTTGAATTCTGCCTTTTCAAAGCAGAATATGTTTCTGTAGCGGTTTCTTATACCTCCCTTCTCCTCATGAATATTTCAAATGCAATAGTGATATGATCGCTCAACCTTAGAGGCACACCAACTTTATCTTATTTATCTTACTGAGCTGCTTCCGATCCTGGGATTAAGTCCAAAACAGCCTCTGAGAGTTTGTTTGGGTTATTTTTCCCGAGGCTGTTGCTGTTGTGGATGTAAATTACAAAGAGAAGCAGCCTCTCCGCTCCACCCCGGCCCCAGCCCTGGCCACAAGCCCCTGGCCCCAGATACCAACTGGTGTTGCTGGTGTCAATCCTGCTCCAGGGAGGTGTCACAGGCGAGACAAAGCCAACTGGCAGCCCTCCTAACTATCCCTGTTGTGGCATAAATCACCCCTAACTTCCAGCCCACTCATCCCTTCAAAGCACAAATTTAACTCACGGCGTGACCTTGGGCAGGTCATTTTGCCAGTCTGGGACCAAGGTTTTCTGTCTACAAACAGGAGATTGGACGTATGACCCTAAAGTCTTTTCAGCTCTAAGGCTCCATGTGACATAGTATAACAGAGCACAAGATTCAGAATCGGGAAGTGCCTGGTTCAAACCCAAGCTCTACCACTGAATGAATATTATGCCCTTTAACTGTGTCTACCACTGACTAGCAGTATAACTCTTAATTGTGTCCACCACTAACTAGTAGTATGACTGTTAACCGCATTTACCATGTACCTACCCGCTGTGTGACCCTTAACTAACCCTGCCTACTACCAACTAGCTGTGTGATCACTGTGCAAGTTACAGAAGCTCTTGGGGCATTAGTTTCCTCCCCGAGTAAAACACACTTGGCTCTGGGGGTGGAAGAGAGGTGACCGGAAAGCCCATCGGGCTTGCCTGGACCTGGGGAGGCTCGAGGGGCACAGCACTCTCAGTGCTAAAACAGGAAAGTCCTGAGCAAGCCAAGGCTCGGTCACCCCAGGTTGTTGTGAGATTTAGAAGTGAATTAGGTGATGTGTAAAGAATCTCATAGGTGATAGGTGAAGTCGCTCAGTCGTGTCCGACTCTTTGCGACCCCGTGGACTGTAACTTACTAGGCTTCTCAGTCCGTGGGATTCTCCAGGCAAGAATACTGGAGTGGATTGCCATTTCCTTCTCCAGGGGATCTTCCCGACCCAGGGATCGAACCCAGGTCTCCCACATTGGAGGCAGACGCTTTAACCTCTGAGCCACCAGGGAAGCCCCAATAGATTTATAGAAATCAGTCTATAGCATCAATTATTTTTCATTTTTATGTCCAAAGCTGCAGAAGAATTATTTTCACTTCCATGTTTTTCAAGAATTAAAAAAAATTTTTTTGAAAGCATACAAGCATGTGATTAAAAAAAAAAAAAAAGATCTGAAATAAGAAACAAAGCTCTCTTGCCCCAGCTCTCCTCCCGACCCAGCTGCCACCCGCAAAGGCAGGCAGGTGGAGCCCTCCTTAGCTTCGGATAAGGGCGAAGGGCTGAGCTTGCCACACTCACCCTCTGTCTGCTCCTCTGCCCCTGGGATTTCTGGCCTTAAGGATTAGCTTCCTGGAGCAAGGCAGTATCCCTTATATAACAGTTCTGTGACAGGGGCACTGAGGATCAGAATAAGGAGAGGGAGCAAGTCCTGGAGGCCTGGCTACTGGACCAGGCATTAACCCTTTAGATGCTGGACCACGAGGAGGTGAGAGGCATAGGTGGCAGAAAGAGAAGCAGCTGTTTACCGTGGTGTGGAAGTGTTTCGACCCTGGAGAAGGTCCGCAAGCCTCAGCTCTACGTGTGAGGGCCCCACTGCCTTCAGAGGGGAGGGCACATCCCAGGCGGAGAGACTGTGATACGAGTCGGACATCTGGACCTCCAGGCAGAGCTACAGCCAAGGCCTCCTGGACACCTGTTTTGCATCTGCGTCTCCCTGGCAACGCTGTCTCCAGGAGATCATGGTCAGCTGGTCTGGGTCAAAGCTGGTCCATTTGGAGTGGGAAAATATTAGCTCCATGAGGTAGATGTAATCAGCTCAGGGAACTGTCATCTCCTGGAGAAACCCGCGTGGCTGGGTGTCATATCATGGACAGGAAGGAGGCCCTATACCAGCTGCTGACTGCCCTGCCTGGGAAAGACCGTCGGCTTTCATATCGCCACCTGACAGCTGAGCAGACTGGTTCATACTCCTGTCGGCTGGTGTGCCTTGTCAACATTGGGGGAGCTGTCACCCACAGAATCCAGACCCAGCACTAAGATCAGAGCAAAGCAGTCCTAGTGAGAAGCCGTCTCCCCCCACCCCCGCCAGGTGGGTCTTACAGGGGACAAAGAGAAGAGGCGTGTGTGCTCAGCCGCTGCAGTCATGTCCAACTCTTCCATGACCCCATGGACTGTAGCCTGCCAGGCTCCTCTGTCCATGGGATTTTCCTGGAAAGAATACTGGAGTGTGTTGCCATGCCCTCCTCCAGGGGATCTTCCCAACCCAGGGATTGAACCCACATCTCCTGCACTGCAGGCAGATTCTTAAATGACTGAGCCACTGCTGCGGCTGCTGCTGCTGCTGCTGCTGCTAAGTCTCTTCAGTCGTGTCCGACTCTGTGCGACCCCATAGACAGCAGCCCACCAGGCTCCCCCGTCCCTGAGATTCTCCAGGCAAGAACACTGGAGTGGGTTGCCATTTCCTTCTCCAATGCATGAAAGTGAAAAGTGAAAGTGAAGTCGCTCAGTTGTGTCCAACTCAGCGACCCCATGGACTGCAGCCTACCAGGCTCCTCCGTCCATGGGCTTTTCCAGACAAGAGTATTGGAGTGGGGTGCCATTGCCTTCTCTGGACTGAGCCACTAGGGAAGCCCAAAGAGTAGAGGAGAGATTTGATATCCCTGTGGCACTATCCCAACCATACCAAAACCCCACCCCAGAGAAGCTAGTGGTGTAGCAGAAAGACCTGCAAATTCAAAGGCCAGAGAAAATGAATACTAGCCTTGATTCTGCTTCTTATTTCTGAGGCTCTCTCAGTTAAGCTTCTTTTGGTTGCAATGAATAGAAGTAAAATCAAACAAAAACTGAAAGGTGAGAACTCATAGCATCAAAGAAAGAACAGACCTAAGGAGGCCCCAGGGCTCTCCCTGCCAGAAACACCAGGACCATCTCTCTACAGTGGCGGTTTTCAACCCTAGCTGCAGGTAAGAATCAACTAGAGAGACTTCTAAAAACCACTGATGCAGAGACCTCACCCTCAGAAACCGAGATTTAATTTGTGTGGGTGGGGCTACCTGTCTCACTTCAGAGATATCCCAGTGATTCTACTGTGAGACTGAAAATGAGAACCACTGTTCTCGGGATGCTGTTCCAAGTGTGGTCCCCAAACCAGCAATACTCACATCCCCGTCACCAGGAAGCTTGTTAGAAATGCAGACTCTGAGAACCTCCTGAACTTTCTTGAATCAGAATTTGCATTTTAATAGGATCTTTGGATAAGTTCTCAAACAGTTTAAAGTTTGAGAAGCACTGGGCTAGAGTGTCATGGGATGAATAGGATCTAACCCCTGATCTAGCCACTCCCTGAGAGGTTCTGCTTAAGAGCAAAATCCCCAGATGAGGGACATCCCTGGTGGTCCAATGCTTAACACAGGTTTGACCCCTTAGGGAACTAAGATCCCACCTGCCAGGGAGCAGCTAAGTCCATGTACCATGACCCCTGAGCCCACTTGCTTCAACTAGAGTGTCTGTGCAGCTCAATGAAAGATGCAGCATAAAAAAAGAGATCCTGCATGATGCAACAAAGATCCTGAGTGCCACAAGTAAGACCCAACACAGGCAAAAATATCCTCAGACAACAATCACTGGACTTGATCATGGTCACACCATGACAGAGGGTGGGCGAGGTAAGGATGGGTAAGTGGGTAAGGATGCCCGGAGCCCCACTAAACCCACAGGTAGGAGAAGGGCTGCCCAGAAAGGAGTGAGGTTACAGGGCAGGTAAAGACAACACAGGTCCAGCACAGTGATCTTGGACAAGTTCAGAGATGAACTCATGACTGCTTCTTAAATGTTCACTGTACACCATTCACTGTGCCCAAGACTCAAACTAGCTCATGTAACTCCTCCCTCACAAGGCAGGCATTAATTACTGTCATTACTACTATTTCATAAAGGAGGAAAGTATGTTTAGAGCAATAGATTTCCAACTGCAATGAGCATCAGAAGATTTCTTAAATCGCAGATTTCTGACTCAACGAATCTAGGATCAACCCCTAGGACCTGCATTTCTAACAAGCTCCCAGATGACACTGAAGCTGCAAGGCTAAGCACACAATTTGGGCGAGGCATTAGCCCTTCAAGAGGGAAAGGCAGTAAAAACCAAGTTACAGACTCTTCAGAAAGCACTGTTCCCCCCCATAAAGGTAATGCCAAACCCACTCCAGCATTCTTGCCTGGGAAATCCCATGAACAGAGGAGCCTGGCGGGAGACAGTCCATGGGGTTGTGAAAGAGTCAGATAAACAACTCAGCGACCAAACAACAGCAACAGCAACAAATATTAGGGAAGTTTCCATCTTCTCAATGAGAAACCACCCACCTTAGTTTAGAGAGATGATTTTCCCAGGAGACAAGCACAGTTGGCATTTTGCAGAGAGAGCACGGTGAAGGGGAGCAGACCTGCTTAAAACTATAGTTACTGGGAATTCTTTGGAATTCACAGGATCATGAGAGTCATTCCCTTCAGCCACACACCTGACTGGGAGGGTAACAATTTCCTTAAGAGGACAATACAGGGAAACTGGTATTACCAAGCCCTGACTTTTAGTTGCAACCAGTGCTTTTGCTCAAGACAGATGTTTAGCAAGCTGTGCCCAGCGCAGCTAACCATCAGGTAGAGTAACCTTCAACTGGTTGTCTCTATCTTGTGAAAAAAAATGCATAACACTCACAGAAGTTAGACTGCCCAGGCTCAGATCTGGAACTCACCATGTACTAGCCGTGGTCAGTAACCTTACTCAGAGTGCTTAACCTCACTGAATATTCTATCCTCATCTGTAAATGAGGGAATTTTTATGATCCCTAACCTGAAGGTTACACACGGAAAATTTCTAGTAAAGTAACTGTAATATTACGAGGGGCCCTGGTGGCTCAGACTGTAAAAAGTCTGCGTGCAATGTTGGGAGACCCAGGTTTGATACCTGGGTTGGGAAGATTTCCTAGAGAAGGAAATGGCAACCCACTCCAGTATTCTTGCCTGAAGAATCCCATGCACAAAAGAGCCTGAAGGGCTACAGCCCATGGGGTCACAAAGAGTCGGACATGACTGAGTGACTAACAGACAATATTATGAGCTCCCTATAAGCTTATTTAATTATTACTACTGGTGGGAGTGCTAAAATATTGTTGGCAATGCCTAGATCAGGATTACTACCAACAACTGCAATCATGATTCTGATACTGGACCCTCCCATGCTGCTAGTAGGAATGTAAACACATGCGATTTTTCTAAAAAACCATTTGGCTATATCTCTCTCTCTTTCTCTCAAGAGTCTCACAAAAATACTCACGTTGATTGAGAAAGTATGCTACTAGGAATTTATTCTAGGAAAGTGGTCAAGTAAGGGGATAAAGATGCACATGCCCAAGAATGTTATCACATTATTGCAAATAGTAAAATATAAAGTGTCCACCAACTGGAAAACACTTTTTAAATTGTGTTCTGTTCATAAAATGGAATCCTCAGCAATTATTAAAAATAATGTCCACAACTATTAATTGGGAATTATCTAAGTTATTATGTTATATTTTGAAAATACACATGTAAAATTTCATACAGACTCTGAACTCAATTATGTAAATATATGAAAATCAAAAGGAAGGGAATGATCCAAAAATTATGCTTTGGCTCTTGAAATAGTGCTTCTTATAATTTTTTTAATATAGATTTTCCTCAGTAGTCATCCCTATAATCAGAGAGGTTAGATAAAATCTGATACACAAGATTTCAGCAAACTAGATAATTTGCTGAGAGAGATTATTTCTGTCCAGGTGTGCCATAAGTTACAGGAACCTCTTGTAAATGTGGGTGTAATTAAAATAGGGACACGGTGTTGGAAAAAGAGAGGGGAGGTAAAGAGGAATGAGGAACAGGAGTACCATTTCCAGGCATTCTTGAGAGAGTAGGGAACTCTCTTGAGAGAGTATGGAATAAGGAACATGAGGAAAAAGAGCAGCGGAAGGATGAGGGAGAAAAATTAGAGGAATCTGGGACATTCTCGTTTGGGGTCACAAAACTGACCAATAGCTGAACTAAAGTGACATAATCCCCAGGTTGGGAAAGGGAATGGTGAGATATCCCATGGAAACATGTAGCCTTTGTGAGTTGCAAATTGACAAAAACTCAACTCACACTGACTTAACATGGAGATTAACTCTAGGTGAGATCTATCTTCAGGTTCAACTCAGCATATGCTCTTGAAACAGTGAGATCAGCCTGCTTCCTCCTCTTCCAGCTCTGTGGCTTCATCCTTAGTAGGCTCTACCCTCAAGGGCATGAAGATGATGGCCAGAAGCTCCAGGGTCCCAACCTACTAGCCACACAACTCGTCTCGGCCGCCACCCCTGCCCTCGGACGTGGGGTAGCTCCTCTCAGCCGCTCCTGTGCCGACGCAGCCTGGCACTCTCGGTCGCCGCCCCTGACCTTGGGCAAGGGGTAGCTCCTCTCGGCCACGCTTCTGCACGGTCTGTCGCAGGTACCACAGGCCCAAGGTCAGGGGAGGCGGCTGAGAGGAGCTACCCCACACCCGAGGTCAGGAGAGGTGGCCGAGAGGAGCAACGCCATGTCCAAGGAGAGGCAGGTGCGCGGGCACAGGAGGGCCGAGAGGAGCTACTCCACATCCAAGGTCAGCAGGGGCGGCCGTGAGGCTATACCCCTCATCCAAGGTAAGAGAAACCCAAGTAAGATGGTAGGTGTTGGGAGAGGGCATCAGAGGGCAGACACACTGAAACCATAAGCACAGAAAACTAGTCAATCTGATCACACAGACCACAGCCTTGTCTAACTCAATGAAACTAAGCCATGCCATGTGGGGCCACCCAAGACAGGCAGGTCATGGTGGAGAGGTCTGACAGAATGTGGTCCACTGGAGAAGGGAATGGCAAACCACTTCAGTATTCTTGCCTTGAGAACCCCATGAACAGTATGAAAAAGCAAAATGATAGGATACTGAAAGAGGAACTCCCTGGGTTGGTAGGTACCCAACATGCTACTGGAGATCAGTGGAGAAACAACTCCAGAAAGAATGAAGGGATGGAGCCAAAGCAAAAACAATACCCAGTTGTGCATGTGACTGGTGATAGAAGCAAGGTCCAATGCTGTAAAGAGCAATATTGCATAGGAACCTGGAATGTTAGGTCCATGAATCAAGGCAAATCGGAAGTGGTCAAACAGGAGATGGCAAGAGTGAACGTCAACATTCTAGGAATCAGCTAACTAAAATGGACTGGAAAGGGTGAATTTAACTCAGATGACCATTATATCTACTACTGTGGGCAGGAATCCCTTAGAAGAAATGGAGCAGCCATCATGGTCACCAAAAGAGTCCGAAATGCAGTACTTGGATGCAATCTCAAAAATGACAGAATGATCTCTGTTCGTTTCCAAGGCAAACCATTCAATATCACAGTAATCCAAGTCTATGCCCCAACCAGTAATGCTGAAGAAGCTGAAGTTGAACGGTTCTGTGAAGACCTACAAGACCTTTTAGAACTAACACCCAAAAAAGATGTCCTTTTCATTATAGGGGACTGGAATGCAAAATTAGGAAGTCAAGAAACACCTGGAGTAACAGGCAAATTTGGCCTTGGAATGAGGAATGAAGCAGGGCAAAGGCTAATAGAGTTTTGCCAAGAGAATGCACCGGTCATAACAAACACTCTCTTCCAACAACACAAGAGAAGACTCTACACATGGACATCACCAGATGGTCAACACCGAAATCAGATTGATTATATTCTATGCAGCCAAAGATGGAAAAGCTCTATACAGTCAGCAAAAACAAGACCGGGAGCTGACTGTGGCTCAGATCATGAACTCCTTATTGCCAAATTCAGACTTAAATTGAAGAAAGTAGGGAAAACCACTAGACCATTCAGGTATGACCTAAATCAAATCCCTTATGATTATACAGTGGAAGTGAGGTCTAGCGTGTTGCGATTCATGGGATCGCAAAGAGTTGGACATGACTGAGCGACTGCACTGAACTGAACTGAGCCACACAACCCCAGCAAAAAGAGAATACATCTTTCTCTATGGATCTAACAAATGTCCTACAACTGACTCCCTGGCCCAGCCTGTTCCTGAGGCAGTCACTATAGCTGGGGGAATGGCATTCTCTGATCAGCCCAACCTGGGTGGGTGATGCCCCTTTTCCTGAGTCACTCACAGAGACTGAGAATAAAGAAGGGGAGGTTCCCCGAAAGACACACAGGATGCTGGTCTAAGAAAAAGAGAATGGAGACTGAGCAGGCAAAATTAACAGAGAGTCACGTTGTAGAGATTCTCCCCCCAGAATATGAACCAAAGACTCAGCTTAGTCTCAGATATCAGAAGGATGGAACAGTGCCCTCCAGCCAGGGTGAAGGCTCTCAACCAGGGGAACTCCTCCCTGCCTCCAGGGGACATTTGGCAACACTGGGGAAAGGTGCCCTTGGATCTGGAGGATAGAGGCCAAGAATGCTGCTAAATGTTGCACAATGCACAGGACAGACCCGTTACAACAAATCATCTGACCCCAAATGCCTACAGTGCCAAGGTGGAAAAACCCGGAACTAGGGCATCAGGGGCTTCCCTAGTAGCTCACATGGCAAAGAATCTGCCTGTGAGGTGGAAGACCCAGGTTCAATCCCTGACTCAAGAAGATCCCCCGGAGAAGGGAACAGCTACCCACTCCAGTATTCTTGCCTGGAGAATTCCATGGACAGAGGAGCCTGGTGGCCTCAGTCCACAGGGTCACAAAGAGTTGGACATGACTGAAAGACTAACACAGGGGCATCATCCAGTTTATCACCCTAACCAAACCACTTTTAAGACAAGCAAAACCAAGAAAACATGCTTATCAGAGACCCTCCCAACAAACCAGGACATACGGTCACCCTGCCCCCAACACACTGTACAAATGAGAGATGAAACCATCATCACTGAGGCTGAGACTCAGGCCCCAGGTTCAGCAGTCACAGGAACACAAAGGCTCACCTCCCATGCAAGGCTTATGTCTGCCTTCTCCCACTCCTGGTGCTGCTGGCAGCCCCTGACAACTACTTCCACGAGGTCACAGAATCAACCGGATTGGAAGCAGCAGCTCTGGGGAGTTGCCCAAAGGGCTGCCCACAGCTGCTGCTTTGAGAAATTGTCTCTGGCCTGGTCTGTGGTGTGGTGAGAGAGGCCTACTGCCTTGCTTGTAGAAGAAATCCCACTCCAATTAAACTGCAGGAGGCCTGGTGGAAAGGAGAGGGTGTGCAGGGGAGTTGGGAGCCTGGCAAGCTGCTCCTGACTTTCCCTTTTCATCTCGGAAGAGCCAATTTCAAACTTGCCTTGGGTCATAAAAGAAATTAATTTGATTCTCTCCACCTTGCTCGGAGTGGACATATGTCCCCCGCTGGAGCATCTGCTGCTGGTAGATCCAGAGTGAAGGAACCATCCCCCGGAAGTGACTCTGGTTTCAGGACGGGCCAAAATCATTTGCCTGAAGCCTGGAGAAGCAGCTGCCTCAGATTGCTCTGGGCTGTAATTTTTGCTAGCAAGTTCCAAAACTGATTCTCCTAGCTAAGGCAAGTTCCAATCAAAGGAGTTTCATCCAGAGGGTTGTGCGTGGGCAGGACTGGTCCTTGACAAATACCTGAATAGCATTCAGCATTGGCATCTGTTCCACCCACCTCTACCAATTAATAAGCATGATCACACTGAGTCCCTGTATATGCCAGGCATGGCCCCCTGGACCTCATTTCCTGATTGCCACAGTCACTGGTGGCAGACACACCTAAGGGACCTTCTTGTGCAGTCTCCCTTTGAGTATGGGTGGAAACTATGACTTGCTTCTAACCAAGAGAATATGACAAAGGTACTGGGTGTCACTCTCCTGACTATGTTCTATCACATAAGATGCCATCTCAGCAAACTAGAGAGAGAGTCCCTTGCTAGCTATGGGGAAGTAATCACCATGTTCTAAGAGGACCACACGGCAAGAAGTACAGACAGCCTCCAGGAACTGACTGAGGCCCCAGCAAGAAAACAAGGCCTCAGTCCTGCAACCACAAGAAAATGATTTCTGCCAATAGCCTAAGTGATCTTGGAATCAGATCTCTCCCCAGTCTAGCCACTGATGAGACTGCAGCCCCAGCTGACACATGGCTTGCAGCCTAGGGAAACCCTGAGCAGAGGACCCAGACTCCTGATCTGCAGAAACTGAGATAACAAATGGGAGGAAAGGGCCTATTACTTTAAGCTGCTATGTTTGTGGTAGTTTTTACACAACAGTAGAAAAGTAACACAGTATTTCAAATGAGGAAAGTGTGACTCAGGGACAATAGTAAGCTGCAGTGTTTGAGTCTGAGGTCACCAAGCTTCAACTACCACCATGCAGTTTTAACATAGAAAAGTAGAAAAAACCATTTACATCAGGTGATCAACAAGCCTGTGAACCCAGAAGCCCTGCCCGATGTTCACACAGCAAATTGCTGCACTGCTTTCAGACTCTGTTTCCTCATCTGTGAAATGGGTTCAGTTCAGTTCAGTTGCTCAATCATGTCCGACTCTTTGCGACCCCATGAACTGCAGCATGCCAGGCCTCCCTGTCCATCACCAACTCTCAGAGTTTACCCAAACTCATGTCTATCAAGTCGGTGATACCATCCAACCATCTCATCCACTGTCGTCCCCTCTCCTCCTGTCCCCAATCTTTCCCAGCATCAGGGTCTTTTCAAATGAGTCAGCTCTTTGCATCAGGTGGCCAAAGGATTGGAGTTTCAGCTTCAACATCAGTCCTTCCAATGAACACCCAGGACTGATCTCCTTTAGGATGGACTGGTTGGATCTCCTTGCAGTCCATGGGACTCTCAGGAATCTTCTCCAGCACCACAGTTCAAAAGCATCAAGTCTTCAGCGCTCAGCTTTCTTCACAGTCCAACTCTCACATCCATACATGACCATTGGAAAAACCATAGCCTTGACCAGACAGACCTTTGTTGGCAAAGTAATGTCTCTGCTTTTAAATATGCTATCTAGGTTGATCATAACTTTCCTTCCAAGGAGTAAGTGTCTTTTAATTTCATGGCTGCAGTCAACATCTGCAGTGATTTTGGAGCCCCCAAAAATAAAGTCTGACACTGTTTCCACATCTATTTCCCATGAAGTGATGTAGAGGCAGGTCAGGTGGCCTGGTATTCCCATCTCTTTCAGAATTTTCCACAGTTTATTGTGATCCACACAGTCAAAGGCTTTGGCATAGTCAATAAAGCAGAAATAGATGTTTTTCTGGAACTCTCTTGCTTTTTCGATGATCCAGCAGATGTTGGCAATTTGATCTCTGGTTCCTCTGCCTTTTCTAAAACCACCTTGAACATCAGGAAGTTCATGGTTTATGTATTGCTTAAAGCCTGGCTTGGAGAATTTTGAGCATTACTTTACCAGCATGTGAGATGAGTGCAATTGTGCGGTAGTTTGAGCATTCTTTGGCATTGCCTTTCTTTGGGATTGGAATGAAAACTGACCTTTTCCAGTCCTGTGGCCACTGCTGAGTTTTCCAAATTTGCTGACACATTGAGTGAAATGGGTACGGGGCACCAAACCCAGGAACCAATGATAATGCTGATGCTGGTGATGGTGACGATGATGGTGATGGTGATGATGATATGTGATACTATATAAAACCTATTCTCCATTTCTCCAGACCAGGCTTTCTATTTGGACTTCAGACTGAATCTCTCTCCTCACTTAAACCCTACTCAGAGTGAATGGTATAATCCATGTGACCAATATTTATTGAGAAGTTATACTTGGGCTTCCCTTGTAGCTCAGTTGGTAAAGAATCTGCCAGCAGTGCAGGAGACCCAGGTTCAACCCCTGGGTTGGGAAGATCCCTTGGAGAACAAAATGGCAACCCACTCCAGTATCCTTGCCTGGAAAATCTCATGGACAGAGGAGCCTGATGGGCTACAGTCCATGAGGTCGCAGAGTCAGGCACAACTGAGTGGCTAACACACTAACACTTAAGTTCATACAAGGTACAGTGCAGAGGCTAAGGAAATTCCGGATAAGAAGACAGTCTCCCTAGGCTCAAAGCCTCATAATGAAGGGTGGCAGAAGGGAAAACAAGTGTGTAAGCAAGCTCCACTTGGACATCAGTTGAAGTCTCCTCTTTGGTTTAAACCAGAAATGGTCAAAGACCACTGGGCATCCTGGTGGGTTCAAAGCCCACCTGGATACTTGTGTGAATTGCTTGAAACTGACATTTATTTATTTCTAGATGGGCCTAGCTACTCTACAATGTCAGCAAGACCCAAAGGTTCCTGTCCTGCTCTGCCATCCTCTTTGTGTGGTGAGGTCTCCACTCACGGTCACAGAGGGAATGGGGCTCTCACCCACTACACATGCCAGGCAAGAATGGACTCCCGCTTCCTCAGGCCCTACGCATCTCAGAAAGGGTGGGACTCTTTCTCCTTACAGGGCTTCCCTGGGGGCTCAGCAGTAAAGAATATGCCTGCAATGCAGGAGATTTGCAGAAGACGTGGGTTCGATCCCTGGGCTGGGAAGATCCCCTGGAGGAGGAATTAGCAACCCACCCCAGTATTCTTGTCTGAAAATCCCCATAGACAGAGGAGCCTGGCAGGCTTCAGTCCATAGCATCACAAAGACTCGGACACGACTAAGCAACTAAACAACTTGCTCCTTGTGCAGCTCTCTTTCTATTAGGGAACGCTTTAAAGCCATCAGTTACCCTTCTCATTCATCAGCCAGAAGCAGATCATACGCCCATTCCTAGACCAACCCCTGGCCTTCACGAGTCACCCCTGGGGCTGACCCCAAGCTTACCTTCAAAAACAGGGTTGTGTCAACAAGGATCAAGGTTTGATGGCTTCTGGATTAGTTCAGTTACTGGTTCAACTTGACATCCAACACATGACCAGCTTCACAGTTTTAAAACATTTCTTAGGCTGCAGGGACCAGAGTCCTAGGGTGGATGAAACCAGAGTGAGCTCAGACCAGCTAGGATGCTATCCTGTAGTTCAGCCAGAGGTAAACAGGGATAGAGCAGTAGGCAACCCAACAGCTGATAGGGGGATCCAACTGTCTAAAACTGTTCAGTGGAAAATAAAACACTGAAAACTATGCAAAACAAATCTGTGGCTTGTTGAATTATTATACAACAAAATCTTTGCAACTACCTCTCATCAGCGAAGAATGAGAAGTTTGGCAGTCCACCCCCACCAGAAGTCCCACTACGTCCTTCATCCTGATCACAGCCCTTTTCCATCTCACACTGTCCCAGCTTACACAGTCATCCCATCCTTATGGTTCTTTATTGTTTTATCACCTATACAAGCACTCTTGGACATCATAGCTTAGTATGACCCAATTTTTAACTCGATGTGTCTTTTCTCGTTTTTAGATAAACCTTATTTTGTAATAATTTTATATTTACAGATCTGCAAAGATACTGTGGAGGCCTCCCATTTATTCTCTCATCTACTGTCAGTTTCCCTTAATGTTACCATCTTGCATTACTGTCAAACCAAGGTACCAACATTACTAGTAACTAAAGCCTAGACTGTATTTAAATCTCATCAGTTTTTCATTAATGATTGTTATGGTTGTTTTTCTGTTCCAGGATTCCATTCAGAATGCCACATCATTTTTTTATTTTTCCAGCTTTATTGAGGTATAATTAACAATTTGTATCTATTTAGGGTGTACAACATGATAATTTAATATACACATACATTGTGAAGTGATTAGCACAACTGAGTTAATTAAGTCATTCATCACCTCATAAAGTTACCATCTGTGTGTGTAATAAGAACAGGTAGTATCTTTTGCTGTAACTTTTACAGCAAATTTCAACTATAAAGTACAGTATTATTATTAATTACAGCACCATGCTGCACTTTAGATTCCCCAGAAATTATTCATCCCCCAGAACGTACTCACCTTATAACTAGGAGTTTGTGCCCTTTGATCAGGATGCCCCATTTCTCCCTTCCCCCAGCCTCTGTTCCACTCTGTTTTCAGGAGTTCAACTTTTTCAGATTCCACATATAAGTGAAGTATGTAAGTAAGCGTTTTTTCCCTTCTAGAGTCTACTTCATTTGGTAAAACTCAGAAAAACAACCCATTCACATCTCCCAGAAACCCCCTGACTTCCTTCTTTCTGAAGAAGGCAATTCATCAAACACAGAAAGGCTGAGGCTTAGGGATCGTTCACCTTCTCCAGGTAGATCTGTCTTTGTCTGGCTTATTTCACTGATCATAATGTCCTCCAAGTTCACCCATGTTGTCGCTACAGGCAAATTTTCCTTCTTTTTATGACCGAATCAATCATATACTGTGTGTGTAAATCACATTTTCTTATCCATTCATCCGTTAATGGACAGTTAGGTTATTTCCACATCTTGGCTACTGTGAATTGACATTGGTCTTGCAATGACACTTGGATAAGACACAGAAATCACAGGCCAAAAAAGAAAACCCCGTACCATTTATTCATCGTGCCTCTTTAGGCTCCTCAGAGACCATGACAATTTCTCGGTCTTTCCTTGTTTTCTGCGACTTTGGCAGTTGGGGAAGTATTAGTCGTGGATTTTGTAGAATGTCCCTCAATTTGAGTTTGATGTTTTTCTCGTGATTAGACTGGCACTGTGGATTTAGAGAAAAAATATTACCAGGGTGAAGGGCTCTCTCCTCATGATGCATCTTTTGAAGTTTCTTTTAATCTACAGGTTTCCCTTTCATCCTTTTCTTTACATTACAATTGCTCTGTGGAAGGATCCAGGACATCTGGCTTGTAGTTATCCAGTCTGGATTTTGCTGACTGCTCACTCATGGGATGGGTTCAATGTATTCCTCTGTCCTGTGATGTTACTTCAAGCTGGCAGCTGGATCTAGACTCTTAAGTTGAGAAAAATCTCATTATAAGGCACAGAACTCACTTGAAGAAGAGAATCACTGTGCATTCATTTCCTAGGGCTAACACAACAAACTGAGTGGCTTAAAACAATAGAAATTTGCTCTTTCCCAGTTTTTGAGGGCAGAGGTATGAAATCAAGGTGTTTGCAAGGCCATGCACCCTCAGAAGCCTCTAGGGGAGAAGCCTTCCTCATCTCCTCCAGCTGCTGGCAGCCTCAGATGTTCCCTGGCTTGTGTTAGCACCACTCCAACCTCTGCCTCATCCTCACATGCCCGTCTTCCCTCTGTGTCCAAATCACCCTTTTCTTATAAGGACACAAGTCACACTGGATTAAAGGCCCACCTACTCCAGTACAGCCTCGTCTTAACTAACTTATATCTGCAACGAACTTTTCCCAAATAAGGTCACGTTCTGAGTACTGCGGGGGTTAGGGTCTCAATGTATCTTTGGACGGAATACATTTTTTTTTTATTTTTAAAGAATAAATATTTATTTCTATTCATTTATTTGGCTGCACAAAGTAAATTTATTTATCTAGTTGCGGCACCAGGATCTTTTAGTTGCACCATGTGGAGTCTAGAACCATGACCAGGGATTGAACCTGGGTCTGCTACATTGGGAATGGAAAGTCTTAGTCACTGGACCACCAGGAAAATCCCTGAGGCAGCACAGTTTAACGCATGACACAGGGTACTCCACAAAACCCCAAGAAATATAACTAGGCTTCGTGGTGGAAAGCCAGCAGAAGCCAAAACAGTATGTCCACATCTTTCTGAGGTTGCCTGCCCCATCCTTCCTAGGTCTGTGTTTCTGTGTGTGTGTGTGTGTCTCCCTCTCTATCTCTCTCTCTTTCCATATTATCTTATTTTCTCTGCTATGGGTGCCCAGTGGCCAGACATGCCTGGGCTGTCATCTATTTTCCATCCCCTCTAGGTTCAAGCACCCACCAGTGATGAGCTCAGAGACTCTAAATTCCAAATTCCTGGGAGAGAGTCCACAAGATTTGCTTTGATCCCATATTTGCCCTTTGGTAGATACAACTGGCCATGGCCAGAGCCAAAAGGATCATATCCTGTGCAGAGTTCTGAACCGTCCAGGCTCTGGGAAGGACAAGTTTCTGAAGAAAAGGAAAGGAGGTGAAGAATAAACAATAGGCTGAGAAAACAGCCAGTGGATGAAATGGGATTTCTGGTAGAAAGTGCAAGAGGCTGCTGTGTTCGAGAACACACACACAAAAAAAAAACCTCCCTCTGGATTCTCAGGACCATCTGAAAGGAATTTGAAAGCAGCTGAACACTCGCAGAAAAGGCAAAGTGGACTCATAAAAACTGTGACACTCGGTTCAATCTATATCCCCTATTGGGGGAACACAGTTTACATGCCCTAGTACACGCTCCCCTTCCATTTTCCTCATCTTCCTGAACAAAAGTTCTACTATGTGAAGTCCATCCTCACCATGTCTGAAATGCAGAGTCAAGAATACTCTCCCAGCCGGGGATGCCATAACAGAACACAGACTGGGTGGCTTAAACAACAGACATTCATTTCTCAGAGTTCCAGAGGTTGGGAAGTCCAAGGTCCAGGCGCCAGCATGGTAAGGTTCTAGTGAGAACTCTCCTCCTGCCTACCAAAAGTTGCCTTCTAGCTGTGCCCCAGAGAACAGAGAGGTCATATCTCTCATGACTCTTCTTATGAGGCCACTAACCCCTTTCATGAGGGCTCCACCCTCATGACCTAATCACCTCATAATACTATCATATTGGGGTTTAAGTTTCAACATATGAATAGGGGCAGAGGGGACACAAACACTCAGCCCCTAGCAATGAGGGAGGAGGAGGCATAGTTAGATGCATCTGGGAAGGGCTGGCATGGATGAGGCTGCAACAGTCCTCTGCACCCTGATAACTCCTTACAAAGATTTCTGCATCCATGTCCTCCCTGCAGCAGTGAGCCCAGCCCCACATTTCATAAACAACTGTCATCAGGAGCCAAAAGATAGAGGAAGAGTTGGGAAGAAGGCTTAGATAATGATGGAAGTACCAAGCATCTCAATAAGCAATTCTCCTCAGTTTCCCCTGAATTCGTTCCATTATCTCCCAGCTGGCAGGATGAGTCATCCAAGACACAGAGCTGGTCCACCGTTTTCTTGTGTCAAGGCTGAGAGGGACAGAGCTGGACTGTTATCTTCTTTTGTCAACCCTGCAAGTTGCACCAGGAAGTGACTGCCAAGGCATTCTCCAGCCCTCTCCACATATGACAGATAGAATTATATTTAATTATGTGCTGGTATATTACCATGATGACATTAACTTATTTACCACCATACACACTTGTGTGTCCTTCCCATTTTAAAGATGAGAAAATAGACTACAGAAGACCACTCAACTGGTTAATGAAATATCTATTTGCCTCTAAGTCCCACATTGAGCCCAACTGTCTCGTGAATAGATATGAAGGAGAACAGAAGAAAATGGCAGATGCTTCCAGCAGATGTCTCAGAAAGAGTTTGGTGTAATTTCCACTGTGAGCATCTCAGACTTAAGAATAAATGCAGTTGACTGCATAATGATTTGCAACAGTCAGGATTTTTTCTGATGCAAATGAAACACAAACCAAACTTGTCTAAGCAAATGGTTTATTAACTTACACCCAGGGGTACATTCAGGCATAGCTAGATCCAGGAGTTCTGATGGTACAAACAGGAATCTGTACTTCATCTCCAAGCTATCTATTTCCTTTGTGTTGGCTTCATTCCCAGATAGTTTGTTTCATACCCTAGCTTTTCCTAACAACTTTCAGCTTATATTCTGCCAACTTAGCAACTCCAGTAGATTTTTGAGTCCCATCAAAAATCTCAGGGACAGTGCTCATTGACTTGGTTTGGGTCACATCAGTTGGTTCATAACTGAATCAACCACTATGGTTAGGATGCTGGTAGGAACTGAATCACACACTCAGCCCTAAAGAGTGGATGAGGAACAGTCCCTAACAAACCACATAGACTGGAAATATAGGAGAGAAAGGGGTGGTATGCAAAACAGTTAACATCTAGCATGGCACAGAAACTCACACGTCAGAACGGATGCTGGCTATAAGTAACTGGGCTTTTATATATATATACACATGTTGGGTTTCCCAGGTGACTCAATGGTAAAGAATCACCTGACAATGCAGGTGCCTCAGGAGACACAGGTTCGATCCCTAGGTCAGGAACATCCCCTAGAGGAGGAAACGGCAACCCACTCCAGTATTCCTGCCAGGATAATCCCATAGACAGAGGAGCTTGGCGGGCTATAGTCCTGGGGTCCCAAAGCACTTGACAACTGAGCAACTGAGCACACAAGGATGATATATGTATATGGTATGTATATATTTGTGTATGTATATACATATATATGGTGTGTGTGTGTGTGTATATATATGTATGTATGTAAAACTGAATCACTGAATCACTAACACAATATTATAAATCAACTATACTTCAATACAAATTAAAAAATAATTTTAATGAAAAGACAACATGAAATGGGAGAAAATATTTGCAAACCATGTAGCTAATAAGTGACTAATATCCAAATATCTAAAATATATAATTATATATATTGGGCATCCCCAGTGACTCAGACAGTAAAGAATCTGCCTGTAATGCAGGAGACCCGGGTTCAATCCTTGGGTTGGGAAGATTCCCCTGGAGAAGGGAATGGCTACCAACTGCAGTATTCTTGCCTGGAGAATTCTAAGGACAGAGGAGACTGGTAGAATACAGTCTATGAGGTCACAAAGAGCCAGACATGACTGAGCGACTAACATTTTCATCCAAATATCTAAAATATACAATTATATATATAATTAAAATCCACAATATACAAGGAACTAATAAACTCAATAGAAAAAAATCTGAATTAAAAATGGGCAGAGTACCTGAATAGACATTTTTCCAAAGACATATAAACGGCCAACAAGTACATGAAAAGATGCTCAACATCACTAATCATCAGTTCAGTTCAGTTCAGTCGCTCAATCGTGTCCGACTCTTTGCGACCCCATGAATCGCAGCACGCCAGGCCTCCCTGTTCATCACCATCTCCCGGAGTTCACTCAGACTCACGTCCATCAAGTCAGTGATGCCATCCAGCCATCTCATCGGTCGTCCCCTTCTCCTCCTGCCCCCAATCCCTCCCAGCATCAGAGTCTTTTCCAATGAGTCAACTCTTCGCATGAGGTGGCCAAAGTACTGGAGTTTCAGCTTTAGCATCATTCCTTCCAAAGAAATCCCAGGGCTGATCTCCTTCAGAATGGATTGGTTGGATCTCCTTGCAGTCCAAGGGACTCTCAATAGTCTTCTCCAACACCACAGTTCAAAAGCATCAATTCTTCAGCGCTCAGCCTTCTTCACAGTCCAACTCTCACATCCATACATGACCACAGGAAAAACCATAGCCTTGACTAGACGGACCTTAGTCGGCAAAGTAATGTCTCTGCTTTTGAAAATACTGTCTAGATTGGTCATAACTTTTCTTCCAAGGAGTAAGCATCTTTTAATTTCATGGCTGCAGTCACCATCTGCAGTGATTTTGTGTTTCTTCCAGTCCAGCATTTCTCATGATGTACTCTGCATATAAGCAGGGTGACAATAAACAGCCTTGACCTACTCCTTTTCCTATTTGGAACCAGTCTGTTGTTCCATGTCCAGTTCTAACTGTTGCTTCCTGATCTGCATACAGATTTCCCAAGAGGCAGGTCAAGTGGTCTGGTATTCCCATCTCTTTCAGAATTTCCCACAGTTTATTGTGATCCATACAGTCAAAGGCTTTGGCATAGTCAATAAAGCAGAAATAGATGTTTTTCTGGAACTCTCTTGCTTTTTCCATGATCCAGCAGATGTTGGCAATTTGATCTCTGGTTCCTCTGCCTTTCAGGTAAACGCAAATCAAAACCACACTGAGCTATCACCATACACCTGTCAGAATGGCTATCATCAAAAAGACAATGAATAATAAATGTTGGTAAGGATGTGGAGAAAAAAGAACCATGTGTGCTGTTGGTGAGAATGTAAATTGCTGCAGCCACTGTGGAAAACAGTATGGAAGTTCCTCAAGGAAATTAAATACAGAACTACTTCATGATCCAGAAAAACCACTTCTGAGTATCTGGGTATATGTCTAAAGGAAATGAAGTCAGAAGCTCAAAGAGATATCTGTATTCTCATGTTCGCTACAACAAAATTGACAATAATCAAGACACAGAAATAGCCTAAATGTCCACTGAAGAAAACGTGAGATGGAGAGATGGAGACAGATAGAGAGAGAAGCACAGATAGAGATTTTTCAGTTACAGAAAAGAAAGGAAACCCTGCCATTCGCAACAACAACATGGATGGATCCTGAGGGCATTATGCTAAGAGAAATAAGTGGACAGAGAAAGACAAATATTTCATGATATCACTTGTATGTGGAACCTAAAAAAGCCAGACTCACTGAAAGAGTGCAGAGTGGTGGTTGCCAAGGGCTGGAAAGCAGGGAAATGTTGGGGAAAGGTTGGTCAAAGGTTACGCTTCCAGCTGTCATGAATAAGTTCTTGGGATCTAATGTATGGCACAGTGACTATAGTCAACAATATTCATTGTATTCCGTAAAGTTGCTACCACAATAGATCTTAAGTGCTCTAACCATAAAAAAGTAATTATGTGAAGTGATTGAGGTGTTTACTAATCTTATTTTGTAGTTATCTCATAATTGTGTAACAAATTGGCACAGCTGTACACTTAAACCTACACAATGATATATGTCATTTATGAATCTGGGGGAAAACTGTATCTAAGTGCAGAGGGTCAGGTTCAGCGGAGACCAGGCACAAGCTCGCAGCTGTCTTCTCCCACGGGCACTGTATAGACAAGCACCTAATTCTTCACGAAAGAATGTGTGACAACACGTACAAAGCGTTACCAACCAAAGTTCATCCAAGCCCTGTTGCCCAGGGTTTTTATTGAGGGTGAGTCACATAAGCATGGAGCACCCTCACAGCTGATCTTAGCTATTGCCCACCCCCCGACACACACAGAGGGCAAAGCCTGAAACACACAAAATAGGTATTCCCCATAAATCACACTGTTGGCATAGATTATCTGGTAGTCCCAAGGCCCCAGTAAACAAAGGCGTTCTTATCAGGCAGAATATTCCAAGGACTCAGAGTTTATCTCCCAGCAGTCAGTCAGGGGCCAGATCTTCCTCTGGAAGATGTATGCAGGGTTCAAAGACCTCAGACCTGCTGAGTCAACCCTTCACAGCATCAAGACAGTATGCAGGTGGGAAAGATGCCAAACTCTTCAGCTTCTGGGCAGCAAAGTAAACAAGTGGGACCAGGTTGAAATGAGATGCATTCAGCTAGAACCAGGGCCACCTCCACCCTACATAGGACCTACCCTGTGGACAACAGGAACGTCACCCCTTCTGAGGGCACCTAGACGCAAGTGTTCCTCAGTGAGCCAGAAGGGTGGCCCTCCAGAATACAAAGGCAAGCATGGAGATCTGTGTGCAGCAGCTTTACCAGGAGCATCAGCTGTCAGGAAGGAAAGTGCAGCAGGCAGGGGGAGGAGGCGGACAGGGAAGCAGTTACTATGGACACCAGAGACAATCCCACCAGGACCCCTGAAACTGGACAGCCTTTCAGAGATGTCCCAAATCAAGGCAAGGAGCACGGCCTTTGGAGCCCTTAGGAGTCAATCATGGGGTATGGATGCCATCGGGAAGAAGGTGGACTTCCTGGAACCAGGTAGCTTCCTTCAGCCAGAGGCACAGCTCGGCTGAGAGCTGTCAGCAGCCACGTCGCCTGAGCGCTGGGCAGAAGCACCTCCACAGTCCTACATGGAGGGCCAGGCGGCACAGCACCAAGAACAAAGTGAAAGTCGCTCAGTCCCTGGAATTCTCCAGGCCAGGATACTCAAGCCCACCACCAAAGAGGGAAGAGAAAGATGAGGGAGACTTTGAACTTATTCAGATTTAAAATCCAGGATGACTTGGGAATCCTGCACTGACCGTTTAGCTAAGGACTAGGTTTTCAACCAGAACAGTCTGAGTGAACCCTGACTTGACAAGACTGAGTGTTTGAGCACTGGAGTCAAAGGGGGCTGGTGCGGATATAGGAGAGAGAAGGCAAGTGTAGGATCAAGAGACACAGCAGACCCCATAGACTGGGGTAACCGCAAAAATGTGGCAGTTTCTTTATCTCTGAGGACAGCATCTCAGCGACACAGTCAAAAGGCACAAAGATGCAGCAGACAGACATCATTCCATCTCTGTGGGCTGAAGAAGGGCAAGGCAGCCACAGCATCTGTGAGCACTCACTAAGCTCCACCAATATGATCTCCCTGAGGAAGGTGATGCTCCCTCCAAGATAAAGGATAAAACTTTCCTTTTAAATGAGAAGACATAATACTTTAAAATTTTTTATTTATTTTATTGTTTATTGACTGCACTAGATCTTAGTTGTGGCATGTGGGGTCTAGCTCCCTGGCCAGGGATCGAACCCGGGCCCCTGCATTGGGAGCGTGGAGTCTTAGCCACTGGACCACTAGGCAAGTCCCTAGAGGACTTAGTATTTTAAATGCATGTCCTCTTTGTCCAGCAATTCCACTTCAAAACACTTATGCTACAGATGAACGTACACATGTGCACCAAGATGTACACGCAAGCACTAAGTGTAGTGGAAAATGACAGAAAACATCCTGAAAGCTTACCATGAGGGAACTGGCTAACTAATTAACACATCTCTATGCGCCTGGTGGGCTGCAGTCCATGGGGTGGCTAGGAGTCGGACACGACTGAGCGACTTCACTTTCACATTTCACTTTCATGCATTGGAGAAGGAAATGGCAACCCACTCCAGTGTTCTTGCCTGGAGAATCCCAGGAACGGGGGAGCCTGGTGGGCTGCCGTCTACGGGGTCGCACAGAGTCGGACACGACTGAAGCGACTTAGCAGCAGCAGCATACACTGGAATACCTGACAGCTATTAGAAAGATAAAGGCACCTCTGTATGCACTGATGCTCAACAAAGATCCCTTACGAAGTGGAAAAACTCCAGACCCAGAATACTGTGTACATTATGCTATCACTTATAGCTTTTAATTGGAAGAGCATCGTATAACCACACATTCTTCTGTATAAAGAGTGTATCTTCTGGAAGGTTTCAAAAGCAGCCAGCAACATTTGTTACCTTTGGGGAGGGGGATCTGGTGGTTGGGATGAGAAAGAGACTTCCTTTTGCACTGTACTTTGTTTATACTGTTTCAAATTTTTTGCCATATGCACACATTCTCTATCCATAAAAGAATTTTTTTTTTAATGAGAAACAATGCACCGTCCTATAGGCATGCAAACTATTATAAATTAATTAGCCATTCCTATAGTTGCAACATGCATTTAAATTTGCAGGCATCCTGGCCTCCAAGATTGAATGGCTGTAAATTGAGAACCTCAGCAATTTCCTTTCACAGGGACAGATGTTGATATTGTTCCTGTGATTTTTCACAGATGTTTGCCTTCCAGCATCTTTAAATTGGGTTTCTCTGTCAATTTGGAAATCCCAAATCTCTCATACCAAATCGAGATGACAGGAAAATTCAAAACCATTCAGTTCAGTTCAGTTCAGTTGCTCAGTCGTGTCTGACTCTTTGCAGCCCCATGAATCGCAGCACGCCAGGCCTCCCTGTCCATCACCAACTCCCGGAGTTCACCCAGACTCACGCCCATCGAGTCAGTGATGCCATCCAGCCATCTCATCCTCGGTCGTCCCTTCTCCTCCTGCCCCCAATCCCTCCCAGCATCAGAGTGTTTTCCAATGGGTCAAGTCTTCGCATGATGTGGCCAAAGTACTGGAGTTTCAGCTTTAGCATCAGTCCTTCCAAAGAACACCCAGAACTGATCTTCTTTAGAATAGACTGGTTGGATCTCCTTGCAGTCCAAGGGACTCTCAAGAGTCTTCTTCTCCAGCACCACAGTTCAAAAGCATCAATTCTTCAGCGCTCAGCTTTCTTCACAGTCCAACACTCACATCCATACACAAACACTGGAAAAACCATAACCTTGACTAGATGCACCTTTGTTGGCAAAGTAATATCTCTGCTTTTGAATATGCTATCTAGGTTGGTCATAACTTTCCTTCCAAGGAGTAAGTGTCTTTTAATTTCATGGCTGCAACCAATATCTGCAGTGATTTTGGAGCCCAACTAAATAAGGTCTGACACTGTTTCCACTGTTTCCCCATCTATTTCCCATGAAGTGATGGGACCAGATGCCATGATCTTCGTTTTCTGAATGTTGAGCTTTAAGCCAACTTTTTCGCTCTCCTCTTTCACTTTCATCAAGAGGCTTTTTAG
>SJYT01051782.1:544138-572854 GCA_006410635.1 Cephalophus harveyi | reverse complement strand
AAAAATAAAGTCTGACACTGTTTCCACTCTTTCCCCATCTATTTCCCATGAAGTGATGGGACCAGATGCCATGATCTTCGTTTTCTGAATGTTGAGCTTTAAGCCAACTTTTTCGCTCTCCTCTTTCACTTTCATCAAGAGGCTTTTTAGTTCCTCTTCACTTTCTGCTGTAAGAGTGGTGTCATCTGCATATCTGAGGTTATTATTTTTCCCAGCAATCTTGATTCTAGCTTGTGCTTCTTCCAGCCCGGCATTTCTCATGATGTACTCTGCATAGAAGTTAAATAAGCAGGGTGACAATATACAGCGTTGACGCACTCCTTTTCCTATTTGGAACCAGTCTGTTGTTCCATGTCCAGTTCTAACTGTTGCTTCCTGACCTGCATATAGGTTTCTCAAGAGGCAGGTCAGGTGGTCTGGTATTCCCATCTCTTTCAGACCATTACCACAGTGTGAAAGAGTTAATATGTGGCAACTGGGGATGGGAAGGGAGAGATGTTTGAGGAATATGACATCTCTTCCTTCAGCTCCCTTGTCACCGTGTGCATCAGTTTACTTAACTGAGCTAGCTGACTGGAAAGCTTGCATCAATATGTAGACGTGGGCTTTGGAGTCTTAACAGCCACGGGTTCTAATTTTGGCTCTACCCCTCTTGAGCTGTGCCACTTTGAACCTGTTCTTTAACTGGGCTGGTCCCTCTCCTCTCATCTGTTAAACGAGGCTAATATCACCCACCTTGCAGTGTGGTTTTTCAATTAGGTGATATAACAAATGGAAGATCCTTGGCACCGTCTGAGCTCTCAGTGAATGCTTTTTCCCGTCCCCTCCTTGAGTACTTCCCTGAAATTTTCCCTTCTTTATCAAGTTCATTTTTCGCTTTAAGATGTTAGGGTCCCCAGGTTTTCCCATTGTTGAAACATTTGATGGAAATGTCCCTGACTCCCAGGACTCTCCTGACTTATGTCTTCTCCACTTAGGATGCTGAACTCCCTAAATGACAACAGACAGGAATGTCATCCACTAATAAAACCAAACCACTGCTGATTTTGCATCTTAGCTACTAATGGTCAACATGAATCAAACACTGACTCTATTGGGGTCTTGATAGGCATTTCACCTGCATTATGCCCCAGAATCCTCTCAACAATGAAAGTGAAAGTGAAGTTGCTCAGTCGTGTCCAACTCTGCGACCCCATGGACTGTGTAGCTCACCAGGCTCCTCTGTCCATGGGATTCTCCAGGCAAGAATACTGGAGTGCAGAACTCCAGAATACTTAGTGCAGAGCTCTCGCCTTCTCTGCCATGTGAGAATATGATGAGAAGATGGCCATGTGCAGACCAGGAAGAATCCACCAGACACCAAATCTCCCAGCACTTTGATCTCACATTTCCCAGACTTTAGAACTCTGAGAAATACATGTCTATTGTTTAAGCTTCCCAGTGTATGGTATTTTGCTATAGCAGCTCAAACTGACTCAGACAGTAAAGGATGGCTGGTCTGTGCCCACCAAGGGAAAGGCCAGGCAGTGAGAGAAAGCAGGCATCACAGACATGGGTGCTTTTGTGCTACTGGTACTGGAAAATTCAAACAGAATTATAACCCTGAGACCATACAAAACTTGGGAAAATTTGCTAAGCGATATTAGGTTTGCACACACACACACATTAGATGAGTTCTTTGTTTACCTGAATAATTTAGAAAACATTTAAAAGAACATGAGTTTGAAATCTTATAGTTTGTTTTTTGTATACCGATAAATAATAAATGACATTATAAAGCTAATGTTTACTGAGTGGAAAATTTATGCCAGGTACTAATTGCTGAGCATATTCTATGCATCAAAACATTTAATCCTTATAGTGCTATCACTACCCTTATTACTGAACCAAATATGGGTCCATTCACCCAAGCACAGTAAAGTCAATCCACTGACACTGGGCTGTAATGAAAGCATAGCATTCATTGCAGGCGCCAAACAAGGACTACATATAGCTTGTGTTCAAAAGACCTAAACTCTTCATTTGGTGTCTGCAATAAACAGTGTGCTCTCTTTCACCACAATCTGGTGTCAGCAGATGGCTTTACTGTGCATGGGCAAATGGACCCAAGTTTGGTTCAGTAACAACTGTGGCACCCCAGATGGGATGGCAGTCCCAAGTGGGCATCTCACCGGTAGCTCATCCATCCATCTTCCTCTGGCCAGTGGCAGCTCCCAGATCCTGTCCAGCAGCTGCCTGAGCATCTCTGTCTCAGAGACAGTGCTTAACAACCAGGCAGCATTATCCCAAGATGTTTTTGATTTTTGTGGTCAAGAAAACAAGAGGCAGGCAGAGGATATGGTGGGGGAAACATTGGAGGGGAAAGGGGTCTGTCCCAGGAAGGCTTTTCAGGTAAGGGAAGTGACACTCAGAGAGGCTAAGTCACATCCCCAAAGTCACACAGCTTCCAGTACATGGTGAAGGCAGAGTTTGTTCCCTGGTAGTCTGATTCAAAGAGTCACCCACCACACTACTGTGATAACAGAAAATCCTTGTGAAAATTTCCATCAGAATAAAATGTCTGTCCCACTGCAGCCAGCCTTTTCATATACTATAACTCTAGGCAGGTGGAAAAGAAAAATCAACCATAAAAGGAAGGGCTGGAGACATCAGTCTTATCAATGTCCTACAGAGTAAAAGGAAGGATGGATCAAGCTACTTAAATGGTAAAACTGACAATAGTCACTCTCCAGGGAGGGAGAGAGCATCTTAGTGCCAAGAGGGGGTGGGCTGGGCACAGCCGAGCTGATGGTCACCCTCAACTGTAATTAGACTGGGGGGAGGGGAGACGTTCCCTTCAAATTGCGCTAAAGGAAATTAGAACACTTTAAAAGTTCTGGCCAGAGCAGGCAGCACTGATGCAAGAGGTGAAGGAGTCTGGCTTCACCCTGCAAACCAAAGGAAAACAGGAGGTAAGACAGCAATCGCTCCTGAAGGAAGCATCCATGTATTTCAATCTGCCAGCTGCCTACAGCTGAAGCTTTTGTGACCCTAACATAATCACGGACCCAGCCTCAAAAGTCAAAAGAATGTACTTCAGCAGCTTGAAAGTGGTGGTGGTTTGGTTGCTAAGTCACGTCCAACTCTTGCAATTCCATGGTCTATAGCCCACCAGGCTCCTCTGTCCATGGGATTTCTCAGGCGAGAATACTGGAGTGGGTTGCCATTTCCTTCTCTAGGGGATCTTCCCGACCCAGGAATTGAACCCGGGTCTCCTGCCTCGCAGGCAGACACCTGCACTGCAGGTGGGTTCTTTTATCAACTGAGCTATGAGGGAAATCACTTGAAAGTAATTTAGCAGCAAGTTCCCATGCCCAACCTGAAAAATATCACAGGGCAGGGGTTCTCAGCTCCATCAGGTCCAATGCCCCATGTTTTTGATAATATTTTGAAATGGAGAGACTAAATGAAGTAGTCACATGCTCACACCTACATGCAGAATAACTGAATGTGACAGTCACAAATATGGAAAGAGCAGGTGTGTGTCACAGTGGAGTAACAGTGAGTGTCAAGAGTTTTCCAAAATGGCAACTCCTACTTGACAATACTTTATACAAAACAAAGTGTGATCTTCTTTTGACTTACCCCGTAGCTACATCCCTGGACACTTTGATGTTCATTCAGTGTTTGTATGCATAACAGAAGGTTCCAGATTAGACAATCATAAAAAGGTTTCTAACCCATATGAACCCTGGAGAAGGGCATGCAACCCACTCCAGCATTCTTGCCTGGAGAATCCCATGGAGAGAGGAGCCTGGCAGGCTACAGTCCATGGGGGTCACAAAGAGTTGGACACGACTGAAGAGATATAGAACACATACAACCCATATGAATGCCTGGTAGACTATTAAAAAATCAAGCAGAACGTAGGTATTTTTTTCTTTGCATCTAATAAAACCATCTCTCATTTTGAGTCACTCCACCACCTCCCATTGTTAAGACAACCAAAATCACAGATTCTTTAAAAAATAGAAAAAGCAGAGGGGAGAAGCAAATCAGTCCCCAGTGAACATCTCTAACGGGAGATCCAATTCCTAAACCTCAGCGATGCTCCTAGAGACCCCCTCCCTGCCTTCTCAGTTCTCATGCATTTCTCAGTTCCCACATAACAAACCCCTAAAGCACCTTTTTGACCCACTAGACACCTGATAGTTGCTTGTTCCTCCCCCAATACCATGCCTCTCAATCCTTATCAAGTAGACTAATTTAGCTTTTGTCTCCGCTTTTCAGCCATCTGTACTCTCTTCATTCCCAGATTTTATATCAGAGAAGTCCCAGGAACTAGCCAGGACAAGGATTGGGCTCTCCCTAAAATGCAGGGAAGGGTATGAACTCCCTCAAAATAGATCTTTCCCCCATAGATAAAGAATGTTTGTGCCAGGCACCAAACTAGACCTTTGAGATACAATATTTCTTGGTACCTACTAGATAGGAGATGATTAAAGTAATTATTGTGCAAACCAGGGGTCAGCAAACTATATGGTCTGTAGGTCAAATGCCTTCCATCTGTTATCCTGTGGCCTACAAACTAGGAATAGTTTTTACATGGTCGGGGAAAAAATCAAAAGAGGAATAATATTTCATGATGCGAAGATTACATGAAATTCAAATTTCAGAGTTCATAAATAAAGTTTTACTGGAATACAGCCACACACATTTGCTTATGTATTGTTTATGCCGGCTCTCAAGCTACAAGGAAGAATTGAGTAGTTGCTGCAAAGACTTTACGGCCTGAAAAGCTGAAAATATTTACCATCTGGGTCTTTTGGGTAAAAGTTTGCTGACTCCTGGTTTAGATACCGAACAAGTGCCCTTAAGCACCTACAATATGCCAGGCGCTAAAGTTATATAGAGAGAGGGCAATCAACAAGGGTGTATATGTTAAATTGCTTCAGTCGTGTCCAGCTCTTTGCGACGCTATGGACTGTAGTCCCTCAGGCTCCTCTGTTCATGTAATTATCCAGGCAAGAATACTGGAGTAGGCTGCCATTTCCTCCTCCAAGGGATCTTCCCTACCCAGGGATCAAACCCGCACTTCTTGTGTCTCCTGCACTGGCAAGCGGGTTCTTTACCGCTAGTGCCACCTGGAATGCCTAATCAAGGATATTCCTTCTTAAAAATTCTAAAAGCATATTATTCCAAGTCGGGTAGACTTGGGATCCCATCTCAGCTCTACTGTCTTTGAACATGTTTCTTGACCTCAGTTTCCCCAGTCGTGAATGACCTACTCATACGGATATGTGGATATAAAATGATATAATCTGGGGACTTCCCTGGCTGTCTAGAAGTTGGGACTTTGCCTTCTGATGCAGGGGGTTCAGGTTCAATCTCTGGTCAGGAAGCTAAGATCCCATATGCCTTAAGGCAAAAAAAAAACATAAAACATAAGCAGTATTATAAAATATTCAATAAAGACTTTAAAAAATGGTCTACATCAAAAAAAGCCTTAAAAAATAAAATAAAATAGCATGATCTCTGTGAAGCTCCTCAAACAGAGAAGAGACCAGCAGCTAACAGCTCCTTCCTGGATCTCCCTTTGTTCCCACGTGTGCCAGGAGAGCAGGCGAGAATGAGTGAGTGAGGTCACAGCCTCCTTGTCTAAATGTTTTCTTCTTAGAAAACATCTTTCTTCTTTACATCCTTCCCTACATGAAAAATCCCTGTCAGAGGAATATTAAAAGGCCCTAACCTACAGTGAGATGGAAGGCAAGCTTGTGATCTCACAGCTAAATCATTTTTGTCTTCCTCTACACTGATCTGATACTGGCCCCCTTTTAAAAAAAAATAATAATAATATGAAAGTTGGGAAGTGAAAAACTTCATCCTCTGGAGTTTTCAAAAACTAATTCAGTTGTAATCATGGAAGATTGAAACGAGGATTCATGACACATATCTCTTCCTCCTGGGCAGATGAATCTATGACTTGCATTCGATTTTAAATGTGATTCTCCTGCATCGTCAGTGGGTTTGATTGATAGAGCACACGAGGCCACTCAGGAAAATGATACAGTGGAGATCAAAGCATGAAAGATAATTTTTGCTGAAATGTCTGCAGCCGACGGTGAGTTATAAGCCTTTGTCTCCCACTTTATGGAACACAATTTCATTTAAAGCCAAAATCTGTCACTTCAGCATTGTTTATCAGAATACATCCTACACCGCAGTCCCCCAAAGAACAGTGTCAAGTTGAAAGGTAGAAAATCAAATGAGTACAAATATCCCAGGACAAAATTAAGTAAGGGGAATGGCTTCTGATCTGCATAAATGTTATCTACCGGTGATGCATCTGGGACAAGAAATGAAGTCATTCATCTGCAAGGTAAATACTCAGCGCTGTCAGAGGGGCCTGACACAGCCCTACAAACCCAGGGAATCCTGCTTGGCAGCTCCTAGGTCTCTGCTTCATAACTCTGCTTTATTCATGGGTCCACAAGGAGAGGCACAACTGGGTTTTTATTTTGCACAACTTTTCTAAACCTTTCCTTTTGCAATTCACTCACATTGTGAATATATCATGATTGAGGATCTACCAAAGACCATCAGGAGTTATCTGGAAGGCAGGAGGCCAGAATATGAGGACCTGCAGTTAAAAGACCTAGGCTTGAGTCCAGGTGCTCCCCTTTCCAGTTCTGGGACTTTGGACAAGCCCTTTCACCCCTCTGAACCTAAGCTTTCCCCACTACCAAGTGGAGGGCAAACAAGTCCAGACTTGAAAATGCTTCATACACTGTTGTGCGCTAGGCACGGTCACGGGTTCAGGAGGCCTCGGTTGTCACTGATTTCACAAAGGTGTCTCTACAGCTAAGGATCACCAGTCTTAGCAGAAAGGTTTTGTGGAGAAAATGACTTCACTGAGGCACCTCGATCTCTCTGCCACCAATGGACTCTATGGCATTCATTTCTGAGATTCCTAGAGGATGCCATATTCTGAACCTACCCACTCTCCTGCCTCATCACTCACTACCCCCCACCAGCTTTTCCTACACTTTAGTAGATGTGACTTAGCTAAGAAAGAGCCCCTTCTTCTTTGCTAAGAGAACCCCAATTTTTAGGTGTTGAATAGTCACATGATTCAGGAGAAGCTATTGCCCTCCTGGGCCTTGAAGAATAAATCTTGATTGATCTAAACCAATCATAGTAATACTGACCCTCTTCTATTAATTACTTTAGGAACAGGCACATGACTGATTCTGACCACAGAGAGCTGTTGGGAAGTATATTGGGAACTTTTATTAATAGGAAGTTCATCCTTATTGTTAAAGAGAGATGCAAGAAAGGAACGTTTTCTTTTCTGGTCTTGGGCATTGTTGTATGTGGGTGTGATGTTTGGAGCTATGGCAGCCATCTTGTGACCAACAGAGGAAAAGACTGGGACGAAGGCCACAGTTTATAAGTTAGAGCAGAAAGACGGCAAGAGCCCAGGTCTTTGATGACATGACTGAACTACTAAATAAGCCAACTCTGGAGTCATCCTACCTTCAGACTCCTTTTCATGCAAGATAATAATTCCCCCAAAGCATTCTTTAAACCACCTGAGCTTTCTCTTACTTGCTAGCAAATACATGTAGATTCCAGGTTGTTATTTCCATGTATGGAATTCACTCCTGACATGATTCACCCACACTGGCATCAGTGGCAGGTGATGGCTGGACTGGGGAGGGCCCTGGAGGACTCTTCAGGAACAGGGTTACAGGAGCTGTCTTATCTTTGATCCCTGCTACTAAGTCTCAGGCTTTCTGTATCCCTCCTCTAACCACCCACTGCCCATCACGCCCACTTATCTGGATAACTCCTCTTCATAATTCAGGTTTCAACTTAGCAGTCACTGCCTCAGCCAGGCCATCTCTGACCAACACCCACCGGAGGTCAAGATATTCTATGATACATACATTCTCATAGCTCCAATATGTTCTTCATAGCATTTATCATAAATTATAATTATACATTTGTTTGACTATGATTAATGTTCAACTCTATAAGCTCCTATAAGATTAGGGACCACACTGCATTTACCACTATACATTCACCCCCTACAATAGAGACAGGCACATAATAGTTGCCTCGGTAAATATTTATTGAATTCATGAATTAATTAATTGGTTAATTAATGCCTCTTACATTTCAATCATACTTAGTTTCTGAAAATATCCAGATTCTGCCCTGAAATGTCCTTCCCACCTCCCACTGTGTGCAGTCTTGAGAAACAGAAGCCAGAGGGGACAGAGTCTCCTTCCCATAATCAGGGGATTGGGAGGTTTTGTGGAATGCAGAATTTTTGGTGCTAAAATTATCACAGTCCCAGGAAAGTCAGGACAGTTGGTCACCCTGCTTGTGACTGAGCATGGAACTGGGCACAGCCAATCAGATGCTTTCTCCTGCAACTTGCCTCTGATGCAAGAACACAGGGCCTATTGGGTTTCTGTGGATTCTCTGCTGGGACAGCTGTGATGTGTTAGTCTATCCTCAACACACGCCCTTGGTGGAGCTGCCGCTCTGCAGACCTCTACAGCAGCCTTGTTCGGGGGCCCTTTTCCTAGCTGGTCCTTCAGGACTCCTTTCAAAATATTCTTTTTCTTTATTAAAGTTATCTTCTGGGATGAACAACTGAGAATTTAGAGACAGAAACAAGAAGTCACATCTTATACTTTAAATCCCCAGCATGAGTCCTGGCACAGAGTATGGGTTCATGGGAGGTTTGATGAATGAATAAATGAGTGAGAAAAATAAACGACCTGACTCCCCTCTCTGCAATATGGTGTCACTGCAAGAAACAGATGGCACACTCAAGTGGGGTAATCAAGAAGGGCTTAATAGGGATTTCCCTGGCAGTCCAGTGGTTAAGACTCTGAGCTTCCACTCCAGGGGGGCATGAGTTCAATCCTTGGTCAGGGAACTAAGATCCTGCATGCTGCCACTCCATGTGGCAAGGCCAAAAAAATGTTTTTAACCTTAAAAATAGACGTGTTTAATAGAGAGCTATGTACAGAAGTATGAGCAGGATTTAGAAAAACCAAAAAGAGTTGTTGCATTACCCCCAGAACTAGCAGGAGTGAGGAGCCATTACAAGCCCTGAAGAAAAAGATGAAACAGCTGTGGAACCCAAGGAGGGCAGCCAGAGGTGCTGGGGAGAGCTGCCTGGCAGCTGCAATCTGCAGTAAAGAAAAGTAGCCCACCCAAGGCAGGTCAACTGGGAAGAGCCAAAGGAACAAATCCCCCACCCTCTCTCTCCTCCCATCCTCTCCACTGACCAAACCCAACCAGCCACAGAAGGTAAGGGAACTCAGGTGACACAGCCCACAGAGGTCAACCTCCTGGGATACAGAGCAGGAGAAGGAAGGGTGGACAGGAGAACTGGAGGGGCACGTGCTAAATATCCAGTGCAGAGAGAGGACACACTAAGAAAATCTTCACCCAGCACTTCCAGTCCCGGAGGGGCTAAAGCTCTTTGAAGAGTCAGTCCCACCCACTGCCACCAGCATCACCCACCAGCTGCAGGCTCCCCCCAAACTCTGCAGTATCGCCTTCATCTGTACACATTTCCACCATGATTTTGTCCATAAGAGAAACTTATCCCCCAAACCCCGTAGAGTAACTACAGAGCCCAAAAGTCTGGAGCTTTCCAACTTGGAAGCAGTGCCAGGGCTCAAGAGAGCCAAGAAATAAAATTGATGCCAGAAATCTGGACCCCAGGCAGGCAGTGTTGGTGAGCGGCCCCAGCGGATGAGCAGGCTCCCACCTCTTCACCCCAAAAGCAGCAAACACATCTCTCATTCACTGTGGCCCCTTCACCTCCAACTGAAGGTGCAATAACTTCTAAAAGTTTAGTGTCATACAACATCAGCAATCTCTCCTTCATGCACAGAAAACAGAAACTCATTCATCTCTGGGCATGAAACACAGACCCAAGCTCCTCATTTTATGTCCACTAACCTCAGAGAGTCAGTTATGATTTATGCAACTTTTTAAAGCTATTTTCTAACTTATTTATTTTAACTGAAGGATAATTGCTTATAACACTGGTTTGATTCCTGCTATACATCAACATGAATTAGCCAGAGGTGTACATGGGTCCCCTCCCATGATCTGTGCATTTTTAACTGGTGCTGGAAGTAGATGGGGGCGAAGGATTTACTAGTAATAAGGAGTAAAAATGCAAAAGTCTTATTGATAAGATATGCATGTAAGGGGCTTGATATAGTGCCTGACATGGAAAAACACTCAATAAATGTTTGCCATCCAGTGTCTGTTTTCATTCTTAGTAATACTAGCCATTTTATGGAGCATTTACTATGGGCTAGGTATATTATGGACACTTGACCCTCACAGCAACTCTTGTTGAATAGCTGTGGTTCTCTGCCCCAATATTCTTTTCCTAAGAACTGCCCTAACCCACCTCCAACCCCTGTGATCAGAGCTGACTCAGAGAAAGACACATGGCCCAAGCTGAGTCAAAAGGTTCTTCCCTTGGAAATTTGGATATTGAGACCAACGGAACTGAATCACTCTCATTCCTGGTCATTGAACTGTTAAGATGTAAACCTTCACGTTTATTTCCTGTCTACACAAAGGAATGCAAAAACAATTCTGTATATGCATCAGTCCTGGAGTCAGTTTTTCAAAGCCCAGTGGCCATCCTGCCTTTCTGGTGACTTCTTGTTGAGCAACAATAAAATCCTCCTTTGCACTTAAGATACCTCGAGTTGGGCTTCTGGCATTTGTAACCACAAGCATTCCTTGAGACAGGTATTAATAGCCCTACTTTACCTGGATGAGAGCATCAAAACTGAAAAAAAAAAAAAAACCACTGAAATAAGTAATCTGCCTGAGATATCCCCGGTATTAAGGGAAAACCACTAGACCTTTCAGGTACGACCTAAATCAAATCCCTTATAATTATACAGTGGAAGTAACAAATAGATCCAAGGGATTAGATCTGATAGACAGAGTGCCTGAAGAACTATGGATGGAGGTTCGCGACATTGTACAGGAGGCAGGGATCAAAACCATTCCCAAGAAAAAGAACTGCAAAAAGGCAAAAATGGTTGTCTGAGGAAGTCTTACAAATCACTGAGAAAAGAAGAGACACTAAAGGCAAAGAAGAAGAGGAAAGATAATCCCATCTGAATGCAGAGTTCCAAAGAATAGCAAGGAGAGATAAGAAAGCCTTCCTCAGGGATCAATGCAAAGAAGTAGAGGAAAACAATAGAATGAGAAACACTAACGATCTCTTCAAGAAAATTAGAGATACCATGGGAACATTTCATGCAAACATGGGCACAATAAAGGACAGAAATGGTATGGACCTAACAAAAGCAAAAGATATTAAGAAGAGGTAGCAGGAATAAACAGAAGAATAATACAAAAAAGATCTTCATGACCCAGATAACCATGATGGTGTGATCACTCACCTAGAGCCAAACATCCTGAAATATGAAGTCAAGTGGGCCTTAGGAAGCATCACTACGAACAAAGCTAGTGGAGGTGATGGAATTCCAGTGGAGCTATTTCAAATCCTGAAAGATGATGCTGTGAAACGCTGCACTCAATATGCCAGCAAATTTGGAAAACTCAGCAGTGGCCACAGGACTGGAAAAGGGCAGTTTTCATTCCAATCCCAAAGAAAGGCAATGCCAAAGAATGCTCAAACAACCGCACAATTGCACTCATCTCACATGCTAGTAAAGTAATGCTCAAAATTCTCCAAGCCAGGCTTCAGCAATATGTGAACCATGAACTTCCTGATGTTCAAGCTGGTTTTAGAAAAGGCAGAGAAACCAGAGATCAAATTGCCAAATCTGCCGGATCATCAAAAAAGCAAGAGAGTTCCAGAAAAACATCTATTTCGGCTTTATTGACTACACCAAAGCCTTAGATTGTGTGGATCACAATAAACTGTGGAAAATTCTGAAAGATATGGGAATACCAGACCACCTGACCTGCCTCCTGAGAAATCTGTGTGTAGGTCAAGAAGCAGTAATTAAAACTGGACATGGAACAACAGACTGGTTCCAAATCGGGAAAGGAGTATGTGAAGGCTGCATATTGTCACCCTGCTTATTTAATTTATATGCAGAGCACATCATGCTAAATGCCAGCCTGGTTGAAGCACAAACTGGAACCAAAATTGCTGGGATAACTATCAATAACCTCAGATATGCAGATGACACCACCCATATGGCAGAAAGCAAAGAACTAAAGAGCCTCTTGATGAAAGTGAAAAAGGAGAGTGAAAAAGCTGGCTTAAAACTCAGCACTCAGAAAACTAAGATCATGGCATCCATTCCCATTACTTCATGGCAAATAGGTGGGAAAACAATGGAAACAGTGAGAAACTTTATTTTGTGGGGCTCCAAAATCACTGCAGATGGTAACTGCAGCCATGAAATTAAAAGATGTTTTCTCCTTGGAAGAAAAGCTGTGACCAACCTAGACAGCATATTAAAAAGCACAGACATTACTTTGCTGACAAAGGTCCATCTAGTCAAAGCTATAGTTTTTCCAGTAGTCATGTATGGATGTGAGAGTTGGACTATAAAGAAAGCTGAGTGCCAAAGAACTGATGCTTTTGAACTGTGGTGTTGGAGAAGACTCTTAAGAGTCCCTTGAACTGCAAGGAGATCAAACCAGTCCATCCTAAAGGAAATCAACCCTTAACATTCATTGGAAGAACTGATGCTGAAGTTGAAACACCAATACTTTGGCCACTTGATGGGAAGAATGCACTCACTGGACAAGACACTGATGCTGGGAAAGATTGAAGGCAGGAGGAGAAGGTGATGATAGAGGATGAGATGGTTGGATGGCATCACCAGCTTGATGGACATGAGTCTGAGCAAGCTCTGGGAGTTGGTGATGGACAGGGAAGTGCTGCAGTCCATGGGGGGCGCAAAGAGTCGGACACGACTGAGCGGCTGAACTGAAGTGGTAAAAGCCAGCACTCAAACTCAGGATTGTCTGAGTCCATTAAAAACTCACTCTGTCCCATTGGATCAGTTCTCCTCAGATCTGGACTTAATTATTCCCGGTGTGAAATTTTAAAGAGAGAAAGAGAGAAGGAACGGAAAGCCATCCAATATAGGTTTACACTCCGTTAGGTTAAACTAAACAGAACTGAATTGAGTGACTGTGTTTCCATGAATCTAAGCTACATGCTTTTTCACATTTCATCACTTTTAAAACACGCTCATCTTACAATCAATATAAGTTTTTAATGTAGTGCATCTACTCCCCCCAAAGAGCTCTTATCAAATCAATGACCTAACTCACAATCAATGGTACCTTATAAATAAGGAAATACGGTAAAATATTGTCACTTTGGGAGGTATCTACTTATTCCAATGATGCTGCCATTGTCAAAAACACTTCTAGAGTTCTCCAGAATTCCATTCTTGAATGATCATGTTGAGGCAGCTCATCTTTTTCAAGGAAAGAGACTCCAATGACCCTGTGCCCATCCTGTTACCACTTCGTACCTGAGTAGCTACTAACACTACATGGCAGCCTGAACTAAAAGAAAGCTGTATCCTCAGCAAACTCAGAAAACAGCCTGGTTTCATCTATAAATGCTAAATTTTGAAAACACCCAAACTTGCAAGGTTTTCTTAGTCCTACGTAAAGTAAGTTTTTAGAGAGACACTTCTCACTGGAACTGAAGAATTTCATTTACACATCAGTTCAAATCCAACCAGCTCTCCTTTCCTTGCTGGGGAGACTGAACTCTCAGACACTGCTGGGGAGGATGGGTAGAAAAGGTGACGGGGCAGAATCCCTATGTAAGGGGGATTTAATCATATCCAAACTACTCTTTTGATCCAGCAACTTGACATCTAGAAATTGATATTACAAATGCACTTGCACACATATGCATAAGATTATTCACAAAAACACTCTAATGTCAAAACATTGGAAATGCCACCAACAGGAGACTGGCTAAACAAATTATTGTAGGCTGCTTGATAGAATACATTCAGCTGCTTCCCAGGTGGCACAGTGGTAAAGAATCTGCCTGCCAACGCAGGAGACGCAGATGACACATGTTCGATTCCTGGGTCAGGAAGATCCCCTGGAGGGGGAAAATGGCACCCCACTCCAGTATTCTTGCCTAGACAATCCCGTGTACAGAGGAGTCTGGTGGGCTACAGTCCATGGGGTTGCAAAGAGTCGGACATGACTGAGTGTCTAACACACACACACACATTCAGCTGCTAGAAAAAAAAAAGAGAGGTTTCTCCATACTATTTCTATGTATTAATATCCCCCAAAATATCATATTAAGAAAAGCAAGGTATGGAACAGTATGTGCAGCAGATTATATTTTGAGAAAAGAGGGAAAGGAGAGTTTGTATTTATATTTGTATTATTCACATATATAAATTCTAGAAAGAATGTAAAATATCCTTGAAGGTGAGATTTATTAGGTCTCCTCTGCTGTATAATAAATTACCCCAAACAGAACAACTTACAACAACAAGCATTTATTATCTCGCCGTGTCTGTGACCTGGGATCCGCGAGCAGCTAGCTGGGTGGGTCTGGCTCAGGGTCTCTTAAGGCTATAGGGGAGAAACCAGCCATGACTGCAGTCATCAGAGGGTTTTCTGGGGCTGAACGATTAGCTTCCAGCTTCACTTCCGCAGTTGCTGACAGGCCACGGGTCCTCACTGGCTGTTAGCTGGAGACCTCAATTCCTCACCACAGGGACCTCCCCCTGGGGTGTCTGAGTGACCTCACATCATGGTGCCTGGCTTCCTCCAAAGCAACTGATGAGAGACAGAGAGATGGACAGGCAGAAAGAGCCCAAGACCCAAACTGCAGTCTTTTATAACCTAACCTCAGAAGTGACATACCGTCACTTCTGCAGAATTCTGTGCGTCACAAAGACCAACGTGGCAGACTTCCCTGGTGGTAAAGTGGTTAAGAAGCCACCCGCCAATGTAGGGGACATGGGACAGGGGTGCAATCCCTGGTCCAGGAACTAAGATCACGCATGCTGCCGGAGCCACTGAGTCTGTGCGCCACGACTGCTGAAGCCTGGCTTCTCCAGAGCCCTGCTCTGCAACAAGAGAAGCCACCTCAACGAAAAGCCCACACACTGCAACTAGAGAAAGCCCACAGGCAGCAACAAAGACCCAGCGCAGCCAACAGTAAATAAATAAGTAAATGAAATAAAGCTTTTAAAAAGACCAACCCTCTTACAATACAGGAGGGGACCACTCCAGGGTGTGAATGAATCATGGGGGACCCTCTTGGAAGCTGGTTACCTCCAGAGAGAACCGAGGTGCTGAAGACAGGGACAGAAGAGAGACATTTTACCATATTTTTTGTATTATTCTCTTTTGAACTTTATACTATACTTTCTATTCAAAACATTGGGATTTAAAAGAGAATGCCCTCAGGGACAACCAGTAGCCGGGATCAGAATTTGAGATGTCTTCTGATAGAGTCATGGTTCTCAAACTGGGGTACAGGTACCCCAGGGGAACCCTACTGGATTCCTGAAAAATTCAAAGCTACAAACATGACCGTCTTCCTTGGAGCATCAGTATACTTGACTTAGTAAGAAACTTAAAATAGATGTAGCAGAATGCAGAATTCACAAATATCTAAGATAAAACGTGAAACTTCAAAGAAATGTTCAGCCTTAGAGAGACTGTTTTGGGCTACACTTGCAGAATTTGAATTCTTTCTCCTTTCCTCTTAGGGGTAGTTTGTTAAAAGTTTGAAAACCACTGCTCTGGGCAAATTTACCTCCAAAATAGCACAGAAAATCAATCTCATTGCTGTAAGATAAATTTTATTTCAATAAAAATGAAACAAGTAACAAGTTGATCACCTACTATTGTCACTCAACTTGGCCACAAATGACTTCCAAGTGTTTTTGAAAAATCCAGCCCACCCTCAGAGGACCAATATGCTATTAATTCTGAAGAGTACAGGCAAATGAGGTACGCTCACCCTTGGGGGCAGCATTCACCCCTGGGGCAGCCTCGGAAGGTACACACTCCAATAGTGGCTGTTCGGAAGGGGACAACGCACAAGTGAAACCATCAGCTTGGTTTTATTTTTTTACTGTCGCCGATGACCGGCAAATGGAGTTTGGTGTCCCTGCTCTCTGTTTTTCCATTTGGTACCTTCCCTTCCCTCCCATGCACTCTCCTGGAAACCAAAAGTGGATCGTGTTGTCTCTTGAACAATACATGGATGAAGAAATGATGAGGACCCTGGACTCCAGAGTCTGACTTTGAACCCAAACTCTAGCCCCCTCTACTCAGTTGCCGTGTGACCTTAAGCAAGTTCTTAAACTCTCTGAACTTGCTTCTTCACCCAGAAAACAGTGGAAATAAAAGTTTACTGAGATCATATTATGTAAAGCTCTTAGCCCAGACATCACATAGAGTCACCATTCAATAAGTATTAGCATTATCATCATCAAGGAAAAGGCTTCTGATAAAATAATTCTACTGAGCAATGAATGTCTTCAACAGTAACGAATTCTTGGTTCACCAACCAGCCCAAGGACTGACACAAGATATAAAACTTTCTTCTTTTTTTTTGGTCACATCGCTCGACTTGTGGGATCTTAGTTCCCCAATCAGAGATCAAGCCCAGACCCTCAGCACTAAGATTGCAAAGTCCTAACACTGGACTTCCAGGGAAATTTTCTGTGTTTTCTTTCTTTTCTTTTTTTTTAAGTCACTCAGTCGTGTCTGATTCTTTGCGACCCCATGGCATGGACTATACTGTCCATGAAATTCTTCAGGCCAGAATACTGGAGTGGGTAGCCTTTCCCTTCTCCAGGGGATCTTCCCAACCCAGGGATCGAACCCAGGTCTCCCGCATTGAGAGCGGATTCTTTACCAGCTGAGCCACAAGGGAAGCCCCGCATTTTCTTCTTTATAATTTCCCTAGATTCCAAATGCTCTATCGTGAACAAGTATGACCTTTGAAATCAGACACAAAGCTGGCATTTATCTTTGTGTCAGCTCATCCTGAATCCAGCAACTGGCCACCAACTTCTGCTTTGGCTGATTCATCTTTAGAGCACGAATAATTACTCCAATTAAAGATGGAGTCTCAACTTGTTTTTTTGTTAAAAATAAATTAAGGGGCTTCCCTGGTAGTCCAACAGTTAAGACTCTGCATTTCCAATGCAGAGCATGAGGGTTCAACCCCTAGTCAGGGAACTTAGATCCCACATGCCACATGGCACAACCAAAATAAAAAAATAAAATATAATAGATATTTACCTTTCAGGGAGCATGGAACTTTCCAAGCTAGAGAGAATGGAGGAAATTAAAAAGGTCTCAAATTTCTCCTCCTTCCTCCCATCCCCATTCCCTCCCATCACCCAACCTGGGCTCCAACACCCTGGAGAAAAACTGAGGGCAGCTAACTTTGTGCTTTTACTCTGGACAGTCAAGAGCAGAAGGTGGGGGGAAGGGTGGTAGCCCTGCTAATGTGGATAAAATCAAGGCAAATTAGGGAACGGTAAATTCTGGAGCATGTTTTACAACCCCATTAGTCCTAAGCACACAGGATTTCAAGTCAAACAGCATCCACACACATACTCTTGGATTATTTAAGAGATAAGGCGTATCCAAAATTAGCATATAGATCACAGGCATGCACTTGAGTGCTACTAAAGTGGGCTATAAATGCCTGAAAAGCAGTTGTTTCTCTGAAGAGAGCTTTACCGCCATTCCAAAATCTTGCTCAGGAAATGTGAACCGTAAGTCAAATGAACTCCACTCGCTTTCTGGTTTTCACATCTAACTCTTGTATCTCCTTGCGGCAAGTCACCCACTCTCTCCAAACCTTCATTTCCCTACCAGTAAAATGAGTATTCTAGTACCCATCACCTCATGGGAGGATCTAAAGGGACATGGTAAGCAAACACTTTCTAAACTAGGCTGGCTGCTCAGTCATGTTGGACTCACGACCACATGGATTGTAGCCCACCAGGCTTCTCTGTCCATGGAATTCTCCAGACAAGAATACTAGAGTGAGTAGCCATTCCCTTCTCCAGGGGATCTTCCCAACCCAGGGACTGAACCCAGGTCTCCTGCATTGCAGGCAGATTCTTTACCGTCTGAGCCACCAGGGAAGCCCTCTAAACTGTAAACAGCTGTGCAAATACAAGATTATGTTCATCTCCTCTCATAGACTTCTCTATATGCTGCTATGTTACAAAAGAAGACTTAAGGCAGATGTCAGCAAGGTCCTTTGTTTAATTTTGAAGTTCAAGAAAGAAAGAAATAAGAATCCAGAGATTCAAATACAAATCTGAATTTGATACAAATTTGATTCAAATACAGGGACACAAATACAATTTCCATGCTGACACAAGCATAATTAGTTTACCTAATAAATTCACTGCTCAGACACAGTGGAAAGATAAATTCTCCCTCAGTCTCAGGGTTTCAGTTGCCTACATATTCTAAATCTATCAAGTGCTTTTAAGAGCTTACTATGTGTAGTATCCAACACAATATCTGGCACTGAAACACCCATCATATACACCACCACCCCCATAAATAGCACATACCCTTTACAAGCAGGAAGAACACAGGTTTCTGGAGTTCGAAGGATCTTAATGCAGACAGGCTCCCAGCATCATCTTTTCTCTTTGAGAATTACTTAAGTCTTCTCTGAGCTACCATCTCTTCACATGGAAACTGGAGATCAACCACCCTCAAATCCTCATGGGATAACTGTAAATATTAAATGGTAAGGACCTTGCAGAGTATTAATATTAATACTATTAACAATAATAGCATTAATATCTATTAATAATCTATTAATTAATAGATTTTTAACAATGGCAGCTACTATAATTTTCCATCACTGCACATTTTGGAGTGCCTATGCTTAGAGTACTTCAAACAAATTCTTTCTTTTCTTTTAGGCAACAAACAACAGCGCTAAATTTTTTTAATTAATATGAGTTCTCATAGTGTTCAGAACACAGATCACAGTGATAAATGCTTGCTTCTTTCCCTCTTCAAAAAATTTACAGTTCTTACACGTGACATTTAATGGAGCATTTTGTGTCACTCTACAAAAATAAATTTAAATTGAAGACAGAGAATCACGGGAGAGTCCTTTTGGGGGGTTTAATTTGTAGTTGAGTACAATAAAATCTTATCCTAGAAGCTAGAGTCATAAAGCTAAAAGTCGGGAAGGAAAAGAATGGCTAATTAGGTGCTGAAAGTAAAGATTCCTTCTTTATTACTGTTTCGGTTAAGACCTAACAATTGGTCAGGCACAGGGGCTTAGCTGTGCTATTCTAGTTAATGGTCGGTTACAAATTTCCACCATAAACATCTTCCTTCCCACATCTTAAATCTCAGGCACTGGCAGCTAATAAGTAGAGAAAGCTCTGAGGCCCAGGGCAATCTCTCTCTCAATCCAATCTCCCTCTCACTCCGCCCCCCTACCCTGCCATAACTGTCTGTAAGGCCTCCTGACTTCATGCCCAGAAACCCAACTCTAACTCAGATCATCATGAAAGGAATACACGGGTTTATCCAGCTGGTGTGATGTATGGAAAGAACCAGAGCCCCGGAGACTAGAGAAAGGCCTCACCGCCACCAAGGCACACACCCTCCCCACCCGCATTCCACTCCTCTGTCTTTATCGCTAGCCTTTATTCTCTCTCTCCCCTGGGATGAGGAAAAGCATACGCTGACAGCTCCACATTTACAGCCTACCTCTTGAGGAGCCACGATACCCTAATCCCAGGGGAGATTCCGATGGACCCTGCTCAGACCATAGTCAACACTAGGTCAACACATAGTCAGGCCCACAGTCAACACTGCCAGACAGAGGGGACACTGTGGTTGACTAGGCATGTGCCATTTGCCCATCACAGCAGACACCGGCAATGCCCCACCCATGTCCCTTGAACTTCTGTAGCCCATTCAAGCCAAAGGCATCCCTGAGACACCACCTGAAGGCTTATTCTTGGCTGAGACAAAGTGAGCCAGAAGTTCCAGGAAGTCAGCCCCTCCAGCAGCATTCCACAGACTTGTCAGATGGGAGATGGAAGGTGAATCTCTTTCCTCAGTCAGGTGGGACCCTCTGAGGTGTGTTCTGCACCATCAGCTAAAGCTCACCGAAAAGACTGAGCCCAAGGGTGTGTAGAAGTAGCTTTCTCATCACCGCACTCTGTGCTTAGTCGCTCAGTCGTGTCTGACTCTTTGTGACCCCATGGACTGTAGCCCGCTAGGCTCCTCTGTCCATGGGGATTCTCCAGGCAAGAATACTGGAGTGGGTTGTCATGCCCTCCTCCTGGGGGTCTTCCAATCCAGGGATCGAACCAAGGTCTCTGGCATTGCAGGTGGACTCTTTACCACCTGAGCCACCAGAGAAGCCCAAGAATACTGGGGTGTGTAGCCTATCCCTTCTCCAGGGGAACTTTTCAACCTAGGAATTGAACAGGGGTCTCCTTCATTGCTTCCCTGGTGGCTCAGAGGTTACACTATTTGCCTGGAATGCAGGAGACCTGGGTTCAATCCCTGGGTTGGGAAGATCCCCTGGAGAAGGAAATGGCAACCCACTCCAGTACTCTTGCCTGGAGAATCCCATGGAGGGAGGAGCCTGGTAGGCTACAGTCCATGGGGTTGCAAAGAGTCAGACACGATTGAGCAACTTCACTTTCACTTTCTTTCTCCTTCACTCCAGCTGAGCTAAAGAGAAGCCCTACTGTATGCTGTATTGACTTAAACTCCATTGTCTCATTTCTCCCTGTGAAGGTCAATTTTATGTGTCAGCTTGATTGGGCCACGGGGTACCCAGATAGAGGGTAAGAAACTGTTCTGGGATGTGTCTGTGAAGATGTTCAGGGGTGAGATTAACATTTAAATCAGTGCTTAGTAAAGCAGACTGCCCTCCCTAATTTGGTGAGCCTTGACCAATCAGGTGAAGGCCTGAAAAGAACTGAACAGGGTCACAGGTGGGGCTAGTGGCAAAGAACCCGCCTGCCAATAAAGGAGACCTAAGGGATGCACATTCAATCCCTGAGTAGGAAGATCCCCTAGAGAAGGGCATGGAAACCCACTTGCCTGGAGACTCCCATGGAGAGAGGAGCCTGGTTGGCTATAGTCCATAGAGTCACAGAGAGTTGGATGCAACTGAAATGACTTAGCACACATACATGCCCCCAAGGAAGAGAGAATTTCTGCTGCCCGACTGCCTTTGAGCTGGAACATCAGGATTTTCCTGCCTTCAGACTCAAACTGAGACATCAGCTCTCTTGGGTCGCCAGTGGGCTGTCTCATCCTACATAACTTGGGATTTGTCAGCCTTCATAATTGTGTGAGCCTATTAATTAATTAATCTCCTATTGGTCCTGTTGCTCTGGAGTACCCTGACTAACACACACCCATATTCATACTGGTGCTTCCTGGAGTCATCCTACAAATAACCACTAACATGTAAATCCTTATCTCAGGGCCTTCTCATGGGAGAACTCAGCCGAAGAGATCCGTGGCTATTTTAGGAGAGGAAAGATGCCTGGGGACTGGCAGCCTAGCTGAACCACACAGGAGAAAGGAGAGCTTCCTAAATGAGATGATGCTGGGCCAAAAAAAACCCACCCAAACCCATCATGGTCTGAGATGCTGAGCAGATAGGATGGGGTAACTCCCACCAAGTGCAAGCATGTGGAGGATGGTTCCTGGACCAACCTGACACAAGGGCAGGCTGCCTACATGCTCAAACTTCCATCTTAACCAGGGATTCTGCATGTGGATCGGCTCTTCCATTCTTGGCCGAAGCCCCAAGTCTTCTCCAGCAGGTACACCGACTCTGTGGTGCTGACTCACCGCTCTTTGGCTGTTTGGTCAACCTCAAGCATTGTCTCCCAACCTCCAGATTTGCTCTGACCCATTTGACGCCATGTCTGAGCTTGACTTTCAGAGTTTCAGCTTCTCAAGTGTCTTTTTAAAAATTAATGAATTAATCTGGGGCTGTGCTGGGTCTTCACTGCTATGTGCGGGTTTCCTCTAGTTGCGGGGAGCAGGGGCTACTCTTTGTTGCAGTGCCCAGGCTTCTCACTGCAGCGGCTTCTCGTGTGGTGGAGCACAGGCTTTCGCCGATCACTGGCTTCAGTTGCTGTGGTGCACAGGCTCTAGAGCACAGGCCCAAGAGCACAGGCCCAGTAGCTGTGGCTCATGGGCTTAGTTCCTCCCTGGCATGTGGGATATTCACAGACCAGAGGTCAAACCTGTGTCCCCTGCATTGGCAGGTGGATTCTTGTCCACCGTACCACTGGGGAAGTCCTTTCAGGTATCTTTAAGGCAAGGGTTGCACTTATATGCCTGCCCACGGGGCGGGGGGGTGGGGGCATGCAGATATGTAGCACAAATGAATGAAGAAGGCTGGAGACAGGACGACAGGGCTGGGTGGGGTCTGAGGTGAACTGGAGAATGCATGCCTCATCGAAAGGGCTCCACTTTGAGTGACTTGTGGAAATGGAAGCTGAATGTTGCCAGGCTGCCACTAGTTTTTAAAGAGAAGCAAAAGGTACAGGTTTTTTCAGTGTAAAATATACAGATTATTGCATGCTGGCAACTCGCATTTTAATGTAAGTGATGAGTCAACCAATGTTCCCACCAGCCCTGTGTTGCACAGGGCATCGCACAGTGGCCCTGAGGAGGAGTCTCGCAGACCTCCACTATAGGGGATGAGACTGACCAGGGGCTACTGTGCTCCGAAATCTGTTTGCTTCCACAGGCCGCTCCCTGGGGTGACTGAGCAGGGCAGGGACACTCCTTCCTGAGAGACAAGAGTCCTGTCCTCAAAGATGGCTTGAGGACTCCCCTGAGGGGATGCCACCCGACTTCCCTCCCTCCATCCTTCACTGGAGGTTGGACTTGCTGTGTCGTCTAGGGCTCTTCCCACCTCTCCAGACTCCCTCCCCATTTCCTGTTACAAGTGTTTCTCCTAATAAAAATCATGTGTGTGTGGTCGCATACTAGAGCTTGTTTCTCAGAGGAACTCACTAACACGACATCTTATAAATTCAGCTTTCAACACTCAGCCCCCAATCAGTGACATTCTCCAAACTCTGGCTCTTCAGGTCTGACTCTAATCCAGCTCCCAGCCCTGGGTCCTCCCCACTGCAGAGATTCCCACACTGACTGCCCACCTGGGCGATAAGTCAACCCAAAGAACTCGAATCTCACAGGCTCCATACAGCGTGATGAACTTTGCTCATTTGCTGATTGAACAAGGGCCATGCACGTGGCCCCAGAATAACTGCAGTGCCTACAGAAAAGAACTTTTTCCAAAAAAAGATGATCTGAACTTTCCCCCCAGCACTCCTTGAGTACAAGAGAGCCTCAGTGATGGCCTGCTTCTGTTTATTTTCCGAATCCCATCTTCCCAGCATCCTGTCTCCTGTGCAGATGCGGTGGGGGATCTATTTTTAGAGGAACTCACACAAACTGTGCAGCTGAGTATTTCATCGACAGCCTTGATGGTGTCTGGTTGGGCCTGTGAGGCAGAGAAAGGTCACAGGAAGCCGTTTTGTCAGAAATCAACTGGTTAATTTAAAATGAGCAGAAATCAGCAATATAGTAGTTAGCCATGGAGAAGAAAGCAGTGAACTTGAAGTCAGGAGACCTTAACTAGATTTACATCCTGGTTTCTCAGCCACTTGCTGTGTGATCTCAGACAGGTTAATTAACCCCTCTGCACAACCACCCATACCTATAAAATGGAGCTAGTGATATATTCACCTCTTAAGAGTGGTTTTAAGATACAAATTGAATGGAGTGAAAATACCTTGCAACTGAAGTGCTTGGACTGACCCTTCCATTTTCAAACAACTGATTTTTTTCAGCACGTCAAAAGAATTCATTCCTGGGATGAATGAGTATGTAAGCAACATGGCTGAATACATCAGTTCCGTTGCTTGGTCATGTCCGACTCTTTGTGACCCCATGAAATGCAGCACACCAGGCTTCCCTGTCCATCATCAACTTCAGAAGCTTGCTCAAACTCATGTCCACTGAGTCAGCGAAGCATCCAACCATCTCATCCTCTGTCATCCCCTTCTCCTCCTGCCTTCGATCTTTCCCAGCATCAGAGTCTTTTCCAGTGAGTCAGTTCTTTGCATCAGAGGGCCAAAGTATTGGAGTTTTAGCTTCAGCATCAGTCCATCAATGAATATTCAGGACAGATTACATATGCCCTGGACTTATGAATTCAGGCTGAATACATCAGTGAATGACATCGTTATGCGATGTATTCTTTGCTATTGTGGTTGCTCAGTTGTGTCCAACTCTTTGCAACCCAGTGGACTGCACCACACCAAGCTTCCCTGTCCTTCACTATCTCCTGAAGTTTGCTGTTCACCTTAAATTTAAGCAATGTTGTATATCAGTACATCTCAATAAAACCTGAAAAATTATTTTTTTATTCTAATAATCAGCTTTGGGATATAAAGGCTAAACACAAGCAAAACTGAAGGAATGACAATGACTGGAAATGTTCTAAAACTGGACATTGGTAATAGTCATAAATTCTACATATCAACAACTAAAAATCACTGAATTGTATACTTAGAGTGGATGAAAGTCACAATGTGTAAAGTTCAGCTCAGTTCAGCCACTCAGTTGTGTCCAACTATTTGCAACCCCATGGACTGCAGCACGCTAGGCTTCCCTGCCCATCACCAACTCCCGGAGTTTGCTCAAACTCATGTCCATCAAGTCAGTGATGCCTTCTAACCATCTCGTCCTCTGTCATGCCCTTTTCCTCCTGCCTTCAATCTTCTCCAGCACCAGGTTCTTTTCTAAAAAGTGAGTTCTTCGCATCAGGTGGCCCAAGTATTGGAGCTTCAGTTTCAGCATCAGTCCTTCCAATGAATATTCAGGATTGATTTCTTTTAGGATTGACTGGTTTGATTTCCTTGTAGTCCAAGGGACTCTCAAGAGTCTTCTCCAGCTCCACAGTTCAAAAGCATCAATTCTTTGGCGCTCCGCTTTCTTTATGGTCCAACTCTCATATCTATACATGACTACTGGAGAAACCATAGCTTTGACCATATGGACCTTTGTCAGCAAAGTAATATCTCTTTTTTTTAATATGCTGTCATATTAAAGCTCAAAAATCTAGGTTTAAAAAAAAATGAAAAGGATAATAATGAACTTCTCTTAACTATCCCTTCCCCTGGCCTCCCAGAGCTGTGTGATTTGGACCCTGCCTGAGTCTCCTAACACCACTGCTCACCACCCTTTGTCACTAGATCTCCTCCAGCCATGGTGCCCTTCTTCCTGTTCCAAGCTTATTTCTGTCTCAGGGCCTTTGCACTTGCTCTACTCGCTGCTGGGACATCTTTCCGCAGGCCATCACTCTGTTGATTTTGTTGTTCAGTTGATCAGTCATGTCCACCTCTTTGCAACCCCGTGGACTGCAACATGCCATACATCCCTGTCCTTCACTATCTCCCAGAGTTTTCTTAAACTCGTGTCCATTGAGTTGGTGATGCCATCCAACCATCTCATCCTCTGTCGTCCCCTTCTCCTCCTGCCTTTAATCTTTCCCAGTACCAGGGTCTTTTCCAATGAGTCAGCTCTTCACATCAGGTGACCAAAGTATTGGAGCTTCAGCTTCAACATCAGTCCTTTCAATGAATTTTCAGAGTTGATTTCCTTTAGGATTGATTGGTTTGATCTCCTTGCTGTCTGAAGGACTATTAAGAGTTTTCTGTAGCACTACAGTCTAAAAGCATCAGTTCTCTGGTGCTCAGCCTTCTTTATGGTCCAACTCTCATATCCACACATGACTACTGGAAAAACCATAGCTTTGACTGGCAAAGTAATGTCTCTCCTTTTTTAATATACTATCTACATTTGTCATAACATTCCTTCCAAGGAGCAAGGGTCTTCAAATTTCATGGCTGCAGTCACCATCTGCACTGATTTTGGAGCCCAAGAAAATTACATCTGTCACTGTTTCCACTTTTTCCCCATCTATTTGTCATGAAGTGATAGGACCTGACGCCATGATCTTTGTTTTTGGAATTTGAGTTTTAAATCAGCTTTTCACTGTCCTTTTTCACCTTCAAGAGTTTCTATAGTTCCTCTTCACTTTCTGCCATTAGGGTGGTATCATCTGCATATCTGAGGTTGTTGTTATTTCTCCTGGCAATCTTGAGTCCAGCTTGTGATACATCCAGTCCAGCATTTCATATGATATACTCTGCATGTAAGTTAAACAAGCAGGGTGACAATACACAGGCCTTGACGTATTCCTTTCCCCATTTGGAACCAGTCCATTGTTCCATGACCAGTTCTAACTGTTGCTTCTTGAATTGTTGCTTTCTGTTTCCTTCCCCTAATTTAAGTCTCAGCTCAAGTTCTCCCAGCTGCCCTCCCCAGTCGCCCCATCTAATGGCACTTCCCACCTTAGACATTCTCCATCAGAGTGTTTCCAGTGTTCGTTTATTCAGAATGCTTCTTACTCTTGGAAATCTTTATATACTGACCTATTTATTGTTTGTCTCCCCAGCTATTCTGTGAACCCTCTACGTAAAGGGAACATGTCTTTCTTGACACTGCCGTGCTGTCAGTACTTAGAATAGCACCTGGATCATAATGAGAGCTTAGTAGACATTTGCTGAATGGCTGCCAAGAAAGGACATGAATTTGATGTGCTAACAATCCAGCATCTCTTAAGGTCAGTTTCCTCACCTATAACATGAAGATACTGTCACCTGGGGTGATAGTAAAAATGAAATCAGCTATTAAGGAACTCGTAAAGGTTAGCTGTCCTTCCTCTGAAACCTTTTCCCTCCTTTCCTTTCTCCCTATGACTAAAACAACCAAAACTAAACAAATTATCCTTTAGAGGAAGACCAGCAGCAAAAACTCCAACATAACTGGCCAGTTGCCACTTAACATCTGCAGATCAGATTTGCTATTGTAGACACTATGCCTTCTCCCCAGGAGCAGATGAGACATCATGACTGAAAATAACAATCAAATCAGGCCCGCCCTAATCTCAAACCTCAAGAAATGAAGCTGACAAAAAACCTTGCAAGTGCTGATTTCAACTACCCATGTACACACCTGGTTTAATAAAATGACTTTTTCTAACATTGAGAACAATCATCTTTGACAAGCAATGGAAGCTGAAATTCTAAAGGAGAGCTATAAGGCAACAAGGAGAACGTTTTGTTTGTTGAATTCCTGCTACCTGCAAATCAAATTAACATCAGACCCCTGGCCTAGCCCCTTTGATAGATAGAGGACTTGAGATCCAGAGATGGTGAGTAAATGATGACAGTCTTTCAGCCAGTTAGCAGCAGAGCCAGGAATAGACACCAACTCTTCTTATTCCCTATACATTCCTTTCTGATATTTTTGGCTGGCTGCAGACACAAACCATTATTTCTGCCATTCGGCATCCATCCTCCTTTGCTGGTCACATTTGTGTTTTCTTTTGGGGAACAATCCTTCTGTCACTGTTGATGCATATAGCTTAGGTAGGACTGATACCTTCCCCTCGGACCCAGGGTGAGCACATGACCTGGACTGACCAAGAACCATCTTCAACTCCATAGTCAGAATAACTGGTTCATGATAGGCACATGATTCTTACGGCCTGATGAGAATCAGCCCCAGGGCTTCTGTCAAGCCTCTTAGCAACGATAAATTCCCCTCCACCTGGGATTACTCGCTGGTAAGCGGTAAGTCAAGAGCTGTTGAGGACACAGCCTGTCTGAGAATGAAGCCAACATAGACAAAAAGTGAACTGAGAGCTAGAGATCAGAGGCGGCTGTGACCCGGCGCCCTAAGCGCGGCGGAGAGGAGTTACCCCATGTCCGATGTCAGGGGCAGCGGCTGAGTGCCAGGCTGCGATGGCGCAGGAACGGCCGAGAAGTGCTAACCAAGTCCGAGGTCAGGGGCGGCGGCCAAGAGGAGCTACCCCGCGTCCGAGGTCAGTGGCGGCCGGGAGGAGACACCCCACACTGGAGGACAGGGGTAGTGGCCAGGAGGAGCAACCCGAAGAGCGGTGGCTGGGCGGGCGCAGGAGGGCCTAGAGGAGTTATCCCATGTTGAAGGTCAGAAACGGCAGCGGTAAGGAGATACCCCTCATCCAAGGTAAGGAGCAGCGGCTGTGCTTTGCTGGAGCAGCCGTGAAGAGATACCCCACGCCCAAGGTAAGAGAAACCCAAGTAAGATGGTAGGTGTTGCAAGAGGGCATCAGAGGGCAGACACACTGAAACCATTCTCACAGAAAACTAATCAATCTAATCACACTAGGACCACAGCCTTGTCTAACTCAATGAAACCAAGCCATGCGCGCGGGGCAACCCAAGACGGACAGGTCATGGCGGAGAGGTCTGACAGAATGTGGTCCACTGGAGAAGGGAATGGCAAACCACTTCAGTATTCTTGCCTTGAGAACCCCATGAACAGTATGAACAGGCAAAATGATAGGATACTGAAAAAGGAACTCCCCAGGTCAGTAGGTGCCCAATAAGCTACTGGAGATCAGTGGAGAAATAACTCCAGAAAGAGTGAAGGGATGGAGCCAAAGTAAAAACAATACCCATCTGTGGATGTGACTGGTGATAGAAGCAAGATCCGATGCTGTAAAGAGCAATATTGCATAGGAACCTGGAATGTCAGGTCCATGAATCAAGGCAAATTGGAAGTGGTCAAACA
>SJYT01051782.1:472297-542469 GCA_006410635.1 Cephalophus harveyi | reverse complement strand
AAAGGAGTAGGTCAAGGCTGTATACTGTCACCCTGCTTATTTAACTTCTATGCAGAGTACATCATGAGAAACGCTGGACTGGAAGAAACACAAGCTGGAATCAAGATTGCCGGGAGAAATATCAATCACCTCAGATATGCAGATGACACCACCCTTATGGCAGAAAGTGAAGAGGAACTAAAAAGTCTCTTGATGAAAGTGAAAGAGGAGAGTTAAAAAGTTTGCTTAAAGCTCAACATTCAGAAAACGAAGATCATGGCATCTGGTCCCATCACTTCATGGGAAATAGATGGGGAAACAGTGTCAGACTTCATTTTTTGGGGCTCCAAGATCACTGCAGATGGTGACTGCAGCCATGAAATTAAAAGACACTTACTCCTTGGAAGGAAAGTTATGACCAACCTCGACAGCATATTAAACAGCAGAGACATTACTTTGCCGACTAAGGTCCGTCTAGTCAAGGCTATGGTTTCTCCTATGGTCAGGTATGGATGTGAGAGTTGGACTGTGAAGAAGGCTGAGCGCTGAAGAATTGATGCTTTTGAATTGTGGTGTTGGAGAAGACTCTTGAGAGTCCCTTGGACTGCAAGGAGATCAGCCCTGGGATTTCCTTGGAAGGAATGATGCTGAGGCTGAAACTCCAGTACTTTGGCCACCTCATGCGAAGAGCTGACTCATTGGAAAAGACTCTGATGCTGGGAGGGATTGGGGGCAGGAGGAGAAGGGGACGACAGAGGATGAGATGGCTGGATGGCATCACTGACTCAATGGACGTGAGTCTGAGTGAACTCCGGGAGTTGGTGATGGACAGGGAGCCTGGCGTGCTGCGATTCATGGGGTCACAAAGAGTTGGACGCGACTGAGCGACTGAACTGAACTGAAAGATCAGACAGATTCCAAAATACATCATTTAAGCACCTGCATCCAGCCATACCTGAAATTAAAGCCTATTTGTGGGTTTTGAAGTTGCATGGAACAATAGCATGTAACTGAAAGAGTTTTGCTCATATACCACCTTACCTCTCACCCAATTTAATGGAATATAAAAGAGATTATCAACTTAAATTTACAGAGAGTATAGAAATAAAATTCCTGCTGTCTTAAAATCGGAATTTTCCTATTCTTTCACTATGTGCCTAGGGCATTTCTATTCATTCTGTGCTTCAGCCTCTTCCAAATGGAGCAAATACAATATACCCTACTTGCTTTAGGAAGAAAGTCAGATTGTTTTATCCAGGAAAGTGGAGAGAAAAGTATACAATGTTATTATTTTCCAAGAAATTCCAGCACCTAAGTCTGGGAGCATATGAACAAGAGCTCAAGGGTCAGGTTGACTGGACTCAGATTCCAGCAATATCACTTGATGGTTGTAGGACCTTGGACGAGTCCCCTAACCTCTCTGGCCCTCAGTTTACCCATCTGTAATAGGGAGAGCCCAATCATATCTATTTAATTGGACAGTTGCAGAAATTAGCAAGTGCATAGAGTGCCTAATGCAATATCTGGCACAGCATAAACACTTAAAACAGGCATTACATAACTGTTGTCACAATTTATATGGTTGATACTCTAATTAATTAATGCTATTAATATTGATCCTGGGAATCTGATCTGAATACAACTTCCTTTAACCAATGGAAAACTCCACACTCAATCCACCAGCCCCCTTAGCAGATCTAGCTAGATGACTGATTTGTCAAGGAAGTGACTTAACTTCTTCTCCAGTCAAGACAACTTGCAGGAAGAAAAATAAAATACAACGAGCCCAACTTCAACTGCCACTCTAGAAAGTTTCCCAATTACCACAACACTTCTGCACATCAAATATGAATTACTTTAATTGTCCCATAAGAACATACTGTTGAAACATTTGACTTGCCCAGAACTAATTGTCTGTCAAAAAGATATTTTGCAGCCAAGCAAATCGCTTAATTGGACATCTAATTTAACTGAAACCTTTTTTTCCCTGCTTATTTCATGCTTTCTTCCCTTGTTTTTGCCAAATTATGGACGCACTACTTTCAAAAATAGTTTATCTTGGTTTTTTTCCCCCATTATAAAAAATAATAATACATGTTCATTATAGAAAACTGAAAAAAAAGTTTAATTCAAAATGAAAAAAAAAAACCAATTACCCCTAGACTCACTGCCCAGAGAAAGACTACCAAGACTTTAGCAAATCTCCTTCCCAATTGTTTTCCATAATAGATTGTTCTACATAGTCAACAAAAATACATATTCAACTTTGTAGCCTGAACTTTTCACCTTATACTTTAAGTTGAACATTTTCACTTGCTATTCCAAGAGCATCAGAAGATTTTTAGAAACAGACTACTTCCAACAACAGTATGCTTAACCTCCCACCTAATATTGGATCTTCAAGTTGTTTATAAATAAATTCTGTTATATTCAGATGTATTTTCCTTAGGAAATGTTCTCTTTATTGGGAAACAATTCTCCATGCATCTCTCACATTACTGCACATCTTTATCCGCTTTTGTTCCCATCTATCTTTATAAGGATGTCTGTTTAGCCAACAGCACTGGAAGAGAGAGATAACAGGGCAGAAAGCAGATTTGTTGGCTGACCAGGACTGTAAAGAGCAAAGGTTGGCCAGCCCCTGTATGAAGTGACTGGGATTCCTCAACTGTGATGCAAATTCACTACATGCAAGGCAGCCCCCTGGGTTCACTTCCGCGTCATCCTTGAGGAGCTTTCGGGTCCAGGGTAACGGGCACAAACACGAAGCACGAGCTTCCTGCTGTGCTATGAATAATGAAGTCCTTTGTCTCTGACCCAGGAATTTCATGCCTTCCGCCCACATCCATGAAACAAGCTAACAGGGTAACTTGTTAGCTTGCATGTGGAGCAGCCGTTCAGGCCCTTTGTTGTTCCTGAGGCCTTTCCCAATGGCTCAGCAGACCACCTGCAATGCAGGAGACACAGGGGATGTGGGTTTGATCCCTGGGGCAGGAAAAGGCAACCCACTCCAGTATTCTTGCCTGGGAAATCCCATGGACAGAGGAGCCCGTCAGGCTATAGTCCAAAGGATTGCAAAGAGTCAGACACAACTGAGCGACTAAGCACATACACGGCTCCTGCCACACTAACAATTGCCAAGACTATTCATACCTATTTCCAATTAGCTCTCCAAACATAAACGTGAATCCCTGCCTGGAATCTGTCTTGTCTTCAGGAAGCAATATCATCTGTCTGACTAGTCTCGGGTAGGTTTCATAAGGAGCCCACACCAGCCTAAGCGTCATTCCTACCTCAGGTCACAGAAGAGGCTGTTTTCCTCACTACTCAGCTCCCTTAGGCAGGGTGACTTTCCTTTGGATTACTCTTCTGTATAATAGACGGTGGGCATGAGGATCAGGATGAAAGAGGAAAAGGGGGATTTAATTTCCACCAAGTGCCAGGCTCAGTACAGACAGCGTTCAGATGACACAGGAGACACCCATTATTTTTATTTACCCAGCTCTAAGAAGCTTTAATAGAACCTGCATGTTGGCCCCTGACCTGGTCAGGTGAGTGATCACGTGACCTAAACTGAGCCCATCAGAGTAGAGTCCTTCCCTTAGATTTTTCACACAGGAACCACATGAGAGCATCTCTTTCATCCTGAGACAGGAAAGGTTGTCAGAGTCTTGGTTCTAACCAAGTGTGGAAAGGCACTCTGAGCAAACAAAACTGCCTCAGTGAAAACAGATATCTGAGGCCTGGTTCCAGTGCTCCTCCTGCTCAACTACATCCCCTACCCTTCCCAGTTTTGGCTACTGGACTCAACAGATTGCCCCTTTTATTGCCTAAATTACTGCTAATGAGTTTCTGTCCCTCGCAACCAAAATAATTCTATTAATAGTAGCTAGCAATCAGTGCGTATTAATTAATGCTCATTAACCCACCTCAGTCTTTCTACAATGTGGGCAGCAGGTACTTATATTAATCCCTGATTTACAAAGAGGGAAGATAAGGTTAGAGGAAGTGAAATGACTTGCCCAGGGTCACTCAGCTAATAAGGGGCAGAGTCTAAATTTGAGCCCAGAGCCCACACTCTTCACCACTGCCTTATAACACACATATATGATCTCTTTCAGGGTGCTGGGGAAGTTGGAGAATTGGAGACTGAAGGATGAACAGCTCAGGTGGGCACCAGTCCGGTCACCATTGCAAGGCAAAAGGTGTGGGGCGCAGGAGCCCTGTCCAAGACCAGCCAGTTTCAGTACGGTCAGGGGCAGCATGGTGCCCTCTTCAGCCACCCATGGTGCCATGGACTGAACTATGCCTTTCCGAACTTCATACACTCAAGTTGGGCTGCGAGAATAAAACCCTTCTGGTCCACACTTCTGATTCATCACCTAAAGAGAACTCAGAAGTACGGAATTTAAATAACCAAAGGCTCCAAATCTGTATCTTAATTAATTTTCTCATTTCAAACAAATATTCCCATTTGTGTTTAATTTTATATTCATAATTTTGTATTCTTTTTCCCACAGAGAAATCCCCAAATTGTGTAAGCTTCAGGTCCCACAAAGCCTGCATCTAGTTCTGCAAAAGTGATAAATTCTTTATGACATCTACAGAGAAATACTGGGCTTCCCAAGTGGCGCTAGTGGTAAAGAACTCACTTGCCGATGCAGGAGATGTAAGAGATGAGGGTTCAATCTCTGGGTCAGGAAGATCCCCATTTCCTGGAGGAGGAAATGGCAACCTACTCTAGTATTCTTGCCCGAAGAATCCCATGGACAGAGGAGCCTGTGTCAGAGTCGGATGTGACTGAAGCGACTTAGCATGCACAGAGAAATACTAGTTATTTCTGAGCATCTCATATTTTCTGGTACCAAGACAGGCTCAATTTTGAATATCCTTTTGTCTAACTTTAAAGACTCCAGGGGAAGCTATGTTTTGATCAGGGCCATAAAATCTCCAGGCTAGATGAATTTGAGGGAGTGGGTTAGTGGATTCTGAGGGTTGTCCTCAGTTTCCACATGAAGAAAAGTGAGGAACATCATTAATAATTACCTACTTTATTGGGTCAAGAGGATTAAATGAGTTGATATGTGTAGATCGCTTATAACATTGCTACCTCCTTACAGAGTGCTATGTAAATATTTGTAGTTATGATCACTCCATGCTAGGCTCTGTCCTATATGATGTAGAATACTGCAGTGAATGGAATAAAGAAAGTGCCTGTCCTTATGAAGTTTATCATCTACAGAAAGAAAGAGACTTCTTTAGCAGGAAAGCCCTGATTCAGTCATGCCTGAGGCCAAATCTACATCCTTGAACTTTCCAACTTTCCTGAAGCATGAAATTCTTTTTTTTTTTTTTTTTTTTTTAATTTTGGATGTGCTGAGTCTAAATTACAGTATGCTGGCTTAGTTGCCCTACAGTGTGAGGGATCTTAGTTCCCTGACCGGGGATCAAATCCAAGTCCCCTGCATTGGAAGGCTGATTCTTAAGCACTGGATCACCAGGGAAGTCCCACGAAGTTCTTCTTCTTTTCCAATTTCCTAACACATTAGGGCTCATTTGAGCTGAATTTCACTTGTGAACAAAAGTCCCAAAAGTCTATCAGGTAAGGTCCCAAAGGTCTTTCAGGTAAGGACTGTAAGTAAGCTCTTCTTGCTTCAGCCTCTTTTCAGCTGAGGGTCTATTAGTTTGCACCTAACATCTCTCTGAGGGCCTCTTTAGCTGGCAACCAACACCATCAGTGCGTCAAATCTGTTAAACCACCTGGTGAGGCCCTTGAATATTCAAACTGGTCTTTCAACAGAGTTAGAAACCATAAACACTAAATTATAACAAGCATGAAATGGAAGCATGATGCAGATCAGTACACAGGAGAGCAATAAAATCCATCTTGGTGCCTACAAGTTTTATGGAAACCATGACTAGGCTTTAAAATCATTTCTTTATATAAAGAATAATTTACTAAGTAAATTAGATTTCCTCATGTTATATCTAATTATTCCAACCTTTAATGTAAGAAGGATAACTTCTTAATTGTCAACTAATTGCATCAACATAATTCATTTGTCTCACTCCTCAGAGGCCCCTCCACACCCAGAGGATGTTTATCGCCCTGAGAAAACGAGGAAGACACGAGAGGTGGTGGGTACTGGTGAAACACGTGGGGATTCGGGGTCTGACAGGCCTGGTTTTAAATCCAGTCTTAGTTTGGATTTCCGCAGAAACAGACCCTGAGGTCCACGTGCAAATACTCTATGTGGGAGGTAAAAGAATCAAGAGGAAGGGAGACAGGGGAGAGAAGGCAGCCAAGAGGGGGTGAATTATCAAGCAAGTGACCACTCTGGACAACCGGCATTTAATCCTGAAGGGAAAGTGTGGGAAATAGTGTGGAACACGTCCGGTCATATGCTGGTGAGCGTTTTAACGATGGACTCTCTGGAAAAAAATTGAAAAACTCTGATGTGCAGTGTTTGCCCATCACCATGGTGTAAATCCTCCCACTGAGGCTGATTTCAAACCACCCACATGACCTCACTGAACAAGGAGTTGGGGATATGCACACAGCCAGCTCTTGCACATATGAGCACATCTCACAAGATTACATGCAAATAAGTGGCAGAAGCAGGATCTGAAACTCAGCAGTCTGATGAGAGAGCCCAAGCTTTTAAGGACTATGCTATGTGGCCTCTCTCCGCTTCCTACTAGAAAATTATCTCAGTTCTTTTTGCAAATTGATGCACCTTCTCCCCAGAAATCCTTTGTGGCACCAGGGATTTTGGGATGGCAGGCTTGCTTGTGTCAGAAAGCTTTTGTTGCGTCCTATTCCCAGAACAACTGGCAAAACAAAGACAGTCCACACAAGGGACTGACCAGGAAGTAAAGACAATTTCTATCAAGTTTGCACCTTAAACATGCAACTCCAATGAATGAAAATCAGTTGTCTGCGGATTTTCTGATTCTTGAAGTCGCGGCTGCGGTTGTCTGTGACGACACTGAACCCTTCCACAAGCCAGGGAAGATAGATAACAGTCAGTTTTCGTGGTGTCAGTGGGACCCGGTCACAAAGGACCAGCCAGTTTTAATTAGTACAACTGGAACTCTTTGCAGTATCCTTGTGAATCCGCAATTACAAAGACCAGCTCAATCTCTTATAAGAACCATGGTGGAATGCCTTTGTAATTCCTTCCACTTTACACTTTCTTCATGGTAACTCCCAGTTTAGGAGATTGTCTTGATTTGCATTGTTCTCTGCTTGGGGAGATTCAGTGATTGGACCTTCCTCTCCCCCAGCCAGCCAGCTGTGAAGTGGTTCAGTGCACACAGAACGTCTGCCACATCTGAGTTGTGGTTCAGCAACACTACTGCCACCAGGAGGGCAGACGCCAGACAACCAAGGCCAACTCCCTTATCTGTTGAGCCTCCACTTCCTATGTGGAAACTCTATTCATCATGGGTTGTTGTTTTTGTTTTGTTTTTTTTTTTTCCCCTTCTATATTTTATGATGCTTTGACATCTTGGGGCCTTCTGGACCCAGGGACCGACTGCCCTTCCCAGGGCTAACTAGTTCCTAGCAAGGAAAATAACTTGACTTTAAACATGCCTTTGAATGCAAACCAGCCCATCCCCAAGCTGCATCCCCATCCCCCTCCTTTCCTCAGACTCCTGCTGTCTGGGACTCTATCCTCTGCCCTAAATCACACCAAGGTCAGGTTTCAGACAACCAGCAACCATGCCTATAGCCCAGAGACTGCCAAAATTATGCAAATCATCCAGTCCTAAACTTTCTCGGGACACCTACCCTACCTGGCCCATGGAAACCACACTACATGGTCAAGCCCACATTTTCCCCTTGCTCCGTCTACCTCCTGACTGACCCTGGTACTGCCACATGTGGCCGTGCATGGCAAAGCACATCTCTTCCTCTTGGGGGCTGAAGTAACAAGATGCCTTCTCAATGCAGTCACCTCCTGGTCTGCTGGCCTCATCAAACAGGAATAAGACCAAAATCCTGGGTGAGTACATTCTAACAAAGTAATGAGTATCATAATGTCAGCTTGTGGTATTACGTGCTTCTGAGATGCTACGAGTGCCTAAATACAGGGCAAACCTTTTCCAAAGATACTAATAAAGAGAAGATCACAATTCTCATGCAAACCTGCCATTCGTGGGCGGGTTCCCTTGGGCATGTTCTTTAATCTTTCTAGTCCTTAGTACCTTCATCTCCGCTTAGGGGCTGACAACATCTGCCTTACCTGTGCCACAGAGCTGTTGCGGGACCAAATAATATCAAGATGTAAAAGCTCTTTGTAAACTATGAAACACCACCAGACGTGAAAATTCATTAGGCCTGAGCTGCTCAGAGGCAGTTTAGCATGGAGGTTAAGAGCTGAAGTTCTTTAAGTCAGACTACTTGGGTTCCAACATGACCTCAGCCAACCTGACTCTCTAAGATGAAGATGCATCACGTCAGAAATTTATTCACAAATGATTTGGTAGGTAGGAGAGGCTATTGGACTGTTGTTGAGACTTTTCTCTTAAGTTTGAGATTTTTTTCCAAAACAAGAAAAAAAATTCAGTTTTATTTCAGAAAAGAAAAGGGAATGTGAATGTTTGAATATGCAAATTACAGGCTCCACCACAGATGGCACTTAAATAATTTATCAGAGGAGGTCATTCCAAGGAAATAATATTTAAAACCAGAGACAAAGATGAAAAAAGAGCAATCCACATGAAGTGCAGGGAGGCAAACTTTTCAGGCAGAAGGAACAGCATGTGAAAAGTAGCTGAACTTTTTTAAATTTATTTTTAGCTGGATTAGAATTGCTTTACAATGTTATGTTAGTTTCTGCTGTACAACAACGTGAATCAGCTATATATATACACATATCCCCTCCTTCTTGAGCCTTCTTCCCACCCACCCCCATCCTATCCATCTAGGTCATCACAAACCACTGAGCTGAGCTCACTGTGCTATACAGCAGCTTTCTACTAGCTATCTATTTTACACATGGTAGTGTATATATGCCAATGAGTAGCTGAAGTTCAAATTTTTAGAGTTATGAGCCTTGCAGCATGGTTGAAGACACCCAGCTCTGAGCAATATGGTTGAAAATAGCAACTGATTATTGCATCAGAAACATGAGTAAGTGCCACTGTGTGTAAGGCGCTTGTATCAGTCAGCTGTGGCCACAATTACGCTGTGAAACAAACAATTGCAAGCTCTGGGCAAGCGTTTCCTTCTCATTCACTATTCTGTGGGTTAGATGGGGCACCCCTGCTTGAGGCTGTAGGGCTGAAGTCATGCTGGGTAACTCTGCTCTATGCGTCTCTCATTTTTCTTGGACCAGTGACTAAGGCATGCTATTCTTGAGGAGAAGGCAGGAGCACAGAGGGCAAGCCTGACCACAGAAGCACATTTCAAGCATCTACTAGAGCTAGTTCCCTTCACAGATTATTGGCCAAAAAATATCACATGGCCAATTCAACAGTCAGAAGGTGGGGAAGCACCCTGCAGCCCTCATCAGGGCAAAGTCGCATGACCTCACTGAGCATCAATGAGGTAAAGAGGGAGAGAGAATGAATATTTACTGAACAGTAACCTAATCCACCATAGAGCTCAAACACCTCACAAAAGAGCCACCACTGAAAAGATCTTCTGTCAGTGTGGTACATACAGGTACCATGGAATATTACTCAGCCATAAGAAGAACGAAATTGCCATCTGCAGAGATGTGGATGGACCAAGAGACTATCATACAGAGAGAAGCAAGTCAGAAAGAGAAAGACAAATGCATTAACACATATATGTGGAATCTGGGAAAATGGTATACTACTACTACTACTAAGTCACTTCAGTCGTGTCCGACTCTGTGTGACCCCATAGACGGCAGCCCACCAGGCTCTCCCGTCCCTGGGATTCTCCAGGCAAGAACACTGGAGTGGGTTGCCGTTTCCTTCTCCAATGCATGAAAGTGAAAAGTGAAAGTGAAGTCGTTCAGTCATGTCTGACCCTCAGCGACCCCATGGACTGCAGCCTTCCAGGCTCCTCCATCCATGGGATTTTCCAGGCAAGAGTACTGGAGTGGGGTGCCATTGCCTTCTCCGGGAAAATGGTATAGATGGACTTATTTGCAAAAATAGAAACACAGACATAGAGAACAAATGTATGGACACAAAAGGGGAAAGATGGGTGGGATGGATCAGGAGATTTATACTATGTATAAAACAGATAACTAATGATGTAAAGCGCAGGAACTTGACTCAACGCTCTGACGACCTAAATGGGAAAGAAATTCAAGGAATAGGGGATACGCGTATGTGCATGGCGGATTCACTTTGCTGTACAGCAGAAACTGACATAATACTGTAAAGCAACTATATGCCGATAAAAATTAAAATTAAAAATACTTTCTCTCTAATCTATTTTACAGGTGAGTAAGGGAGGAGGATGAATGCCAAGGCCTTTTAAAGAATTTCATAGACCTGAAACACACCTACTTTGCGAGGCCTCACTAGGCAGCATTTCAATCATATTACACATTTGCCTACATCTTACATTAAATGGCTCTTTTGCTATAAACATTTTTGAGAAAATTTCTAAATTTTGCTTCTGAAATTATTTGGCAATAAGTGACTTATTTAATTTCTGATTGGATGTGATTTCTCGGCAATTTACATACTCAGAGGCTTTTGAAAGTGGGAAATTTTAATCTACCAGCGTTTTCAGACATAATGAAATCTCTATGAACACGAAATTTAACAATTAGCAATATTGACAAAGTAGCACACTGTGGGAGAAGTTTTTTAAATATTCATTAATTTCAACTTCACTGCTTTCTCTTTGCATTTTGGAGACAATAATTTTTTTCCAAGTCTCGACATTTTTGTAGACCCTTGAAAAATTTGAAGATCCTAAAATGACTTTGGGCCTAATGGATTAAAAACCCATTTTTCTTGCAATGAAATCTAATTGGGATTGGCCATGGGTATTTTCCAACTCCAGACTCCCTGACACAGAAAAATGAAAGATGCTAGTGTAACAGAACCCCACCTATTCAGAAGGCTCTCTGTCTGGCTTGAGTTTGCTGATCTGCAGAGCCCTTCAGCTCATTCACATTGTATCCACTTTATTTGTAAGGTAAATAAAAGTGCCATCTTCCAAGCCTGACTCGTTTCAACTTATATGAAAAGTCTCCCTTCCCAACGCTTTGCTGTCATTTCCCTGAGGTAATTAAAAAAAAAAAAGTAATAAACGTTAGCCTACCTGCTGGTCCTCCGAGGACCACAATGTGATTGAAGGAGCACCAAAGCCCTGAGGAAAGTTTTCTTGATAATATAACAAAGTTAGAGTCAACGGTGGCGGAGCTACAGTTATTGAAACTGCAGCATAAACTGCTGACTTTCAACTAGTTACATACGTATTAAAGAGCATCAGTATATCTTTGCCACAATCATCTGTATGGACAAAAGGTTTCACAAAAATTGTAGCTCTCTACCCCCTTCCAGAGATTTGGCAACATGGGAATAACTACCAACCACAGATCCTGGAAAAGGGATGAATGCTCATCTCTCTGGCTGCACCATGTCGGCTCCTTCTCTGCACACTTTATTCCTCTCTGTACACTTTATACATGTATGTAGGAATGCCACGTTGACGTTCCTTTCAATCCCCACCACCTGGTCCAGCATCTGACACATGTTAGCCACTCAAGAAACACTTGCTGAGTGAATAAACGAAAATTTCAGTGGTTCCAAGACCATACCTTCCAGATTCTCATCAGGACAGTCCTACCTTTGAGGTCCTTACACGTACTCCCCACCCAAAATCTCCTGATAAGCGTCTGGGTCACATCAAGGGCTTCACGAGTCCATGCCTCTGTTTGCACCATTGTCTGTCTCTTGGCCTCACCATCCTTCCCAAAGCCCCTGTTTACAACTTAAATCAGACACTCTGCAGTTCTGGGACTCCCAACCCCCTGGAACAAGGCTAACACTGTCACAACAAGCCTCGTGGGAGGAAGACGACGCTTGCTTTCCCGAGCATTTTCTATTCCTGCTGTGCATGCGTGCTAAGTCGCTTCAGCTGTGTTGATTCTTTGCGACTGTAGCATGCCAGGCTCCTCTGTATACCGGATTTTCCAGGCAGGACCACTGGAGTGGGTTGCCATGCCCTCTTCCAGGGGATCTTCCTGACCCAGGGATCGAACCCATGTCTCTTAACCCTCCTGCATTGGCAGGCAGGGATAATAAATGTTTGGTTTATTTCAGGAGTGTTTTTGGTAGCAAGTCAGGAACTTAAGAGGTGAGGGCTATTCTCCTTAAACCCTAGAAAACACTAAGGTGGGTCAGGCCACCCATTCATCAACGGAAACCTCATTGCCAGCAGCAGTCCTACTCTGAAATAAAACTTAGTTCCCGAGTTAGAAGTCAATTTAACCATGAGCACTAGACAAGCTCATTTCCTTCTCAAATCCTCCGTAAGGGTCCATTTCCCAGATGTCAGAAGCAACCCAGTTCCATCATGCTATTTCCTATCTTCCTATGAGTTACCTCTTGGTCCTTCCTTTTTCACGTTTAGGGCTTTGCAGTTCCAAGCAAACATCTTGGTTGCACATGCTCGTGAAACATCAGTCATCTATTCACCTGTGCCTTCAACAAACTATTCGGTGAACGCCCATTATGGCAGTGGCTGTGTTAAGAGCTGGGGATGCCACTGTGAGCAACACACAGACTTGGTCCCTGCCCTCATGGAGCTCACAATCCAGTGGAAAAATCAGATGCTGATCAAATAAACACAGAAACAGATATGAAATGGGTCAGAAACTAGAGTAAGTGCTCTGTAGGGAAGAGATATGCTTTGACACACAGGGAGTTGCAGATGGCTTCCAGGGGATGTGCCTGGACTAGGAGTTGATGCCTAGGTAATATGGATTAAAGTCGTTCAGCACAAAACACAGCTTGTCCAAAGGCCCTGTGTTAGTGTGCCCCTCCCAGAGAGTGAGAAGTGGAATATGAGGCTGAAGAGATGATCAGGGCCCTAGCCATGTGAGACACTGTGAACTATGTTGAGGATTTTGGCCTTTATCTTAACACGTAGTCATCGGAAGGTAACAAGCCCTTGATTAACCAAAAACTTCAATCAGCTAGATCCTTTTAGGGAAAGAGAGTCAAGAAGTCAAAAGATGAGATTTCACTTTAAAATGTTTCCAGCATCTGCCTCAGGTCAATCCAACTCAAAAGCTAGATTAATTGCTCCTGTTAACCATTCATCATGTGCCAGGCATTGTGATGATGTACAATCTATAAACAGTATCACATTTAATCCTCAAAATAAGATTTAGGTCCTATCACTATCCCCATTTTACAGCTGAGGAAACTGAGGTTCAGAGAAGTCAGTAACTTGCCCCAAAAGGCACAGTAAATGGCAGAGCCAGGGGATTCTCAAGCCCATGGGATTCTCTCTCCAAAGCATCCAAGCTGCTGCCTCTAGGGTCCTGGGAACCAGGAGATGATTTTTCAGAATTGCAAGATGTATGTGCTGAAGTTTCTTAATCATCAAAGAAAGTCTGGAAAGATGAGGTGTTTGAAGGAAGGATGTTTTAGACAAAAGAACAGCATGGAGGCATGAGCTCACAGGGCACAGTCATAAATATGGCAGGAGGAGAAAGGAACTGGGGAGACGTGATCAGATTACAGCGCTCCCGGGTGTGCATGAAGTAACAGAGACTCTGGCGTCACTAGCCATGAGGCGGCCACAGACACACAGGGTTATGTAAAACCTTCATGTTTTCTAAGTACAGCCCACTTGCAGATCGCAGCAAGATACTTCATCAAACCTCTGCCTGCACTTTGAGCTTAAAAATGGTCCATTGTCATCAATCAGCGTCAATGTGGGGAGGAGACAGGCTCAAAGCGAGAGACACTCCACCCACTTTATAGTAAATGTGTCCGGGGGAGGGAGTTGGCCAGCGATGGATGGCCTCCAGAGTCTAAGACGCCACATCAGCAGTGGCGGGGAAGGGGGGAGTGGACAGTGGGATGTACAAGACATCGGCTGGAATAACAAGTCACACCTTCAACAAGCCACAGGGGTTCTTTCTTTTCTTCCTTGTTGATCTGAGCCCTGGGGAAATGCCACAACAATTTACAGAAAGAACAGTTCAAGGTAGAAAGCGCCGAGATATTATTTCTGCCAGCTCATTTTAGTTCATTTGGTTAACATTTTACATTTGCAAGTTGACATGGTTTAATAATAACTGTCAATGTTGATGATAAACGCCATCATGATGGCGCAAATACCCTTCTGGGCTTGAGGGGTGGCGGTGGAGCGGGGGCCGACTTCCCTGTCTCCTGTCCTTTCAGTTGTTATTAATAATGATGATGATGATTCTCATTTGTATAGCTTTGTGATTTCAGAGAGCTTTAGGCTTTCTGCGAGCTTTCAGCCACATTACTTCATTTGTTCCCACCACAATATGCAGTATCTTTTTTGTCTCCCTCTGGAGGCCTGAAGCTTGATTGGGTCAGAGAAGGCCATACAGTTCACAAGTCTGTATACAAACAAGAACTTTGCTGCAGGTGACTCAGATGGTAAAGTATCCGCCTGCAATGTGGGAGAACTTGCTTTGATCCCTGGGCTGGGAAGATCCCCTAGAGAAGGGCATGGCAACCCACTCCAGTTTTCTTGCCTGGAGAATCCCCATGGACAGAGGAGACTGATGAGCTGCAGTCCATGGGGTCACAAAGAATCAGACACGACTGAGCGACTAAGCATGGCACACATATACCAACAGGAGCCACGTGCCTGCAAAACGCAGGCAGGTCACATACACAAAGAAAGAGGCAGGGATGGAAAGCAATAGAGAATGGTGGGGTCTGCAGCAAACTGGAGTGCATGCCCATGAAGAAAGGGGGGGCAGCTGCTGCTTATTTTGTGTCCAGCAACTGTTTTCATGTGGAAACATGGGCCCAATGCTACCAGACCTCCTAATACACTAAGAAAAGCTAAAAGGCCGGGTGCTATTTAAATCTTCCAATTATTAGATGATAGAAACTGGATTTTTTAAACACCATACCAATCAAACAAAATCCATCTGAGGACTGGAAGTGGTCCTCGCGTCCCCCCTGCCTGTGATCTCTAGAGCCACATCTAGATGGATTTGTTAAGTTGAAACTTTATGGAGTTGACAGAAGGGTTAATGATCAGCCAAGCAACATTCAAAAGAACAACTCTACAGTTTTACATGTACTGGAAGTCACTTGGTTTTCAATAATTCAAACTGACTTAAACAAAAGGATAAATGATAGCTTTTTAAAAAGGTTAAACAACCAAACCATTTGCTGTTGTTCAGTCACTCAGTCGTGTCTGACTCTTTGCTACCCCATGGACTGCAGCACACCGGGCTTCCTTGTGCTTCACTCTCAGAGTGTATTCAAATTTATGTCCATTGAGTCGGTGATGCCATCCAACCATCTCATCCTCTGTCACCCCCTTCTTCTCCTGCCTTCAATCTTTCTCAGCATCAGGGTCTTCTCTAATGAGTGAGCTCTTCGCATCAGGTGGCCAAAGTATTGGAGCTTCAACTTCAGCATCAGTCCTTCCAATGACTATTCAGGGTCGATTTCCTTTAGGATTGACTGGTTTAATCTCCTTGTGGTCCAAGGCAGAGGCAGGCTTCGGGAACAGCTGGAACCAGGAGGCTGCAATTCATCAGAGCTCAGACAGCTCGTCCCTGTCTTCCATCTCTGTTTCCCCCTGCACACCAGAGTCATCTCTCCCACTGCAGGCTGGCCTCCCCTCCGACCACCAAAGTTCCCGAGCTTCCCGCTGTGGGCCTTCCATCCTCAGGGAAGTGCTGATCAGCAACAGAAAACTCTCCCTACCCCATTCCTAGGGAAGAATTACAACCGTGTCAGGCTAGTGCTGGTGCCCGTATCCGGACCAAACACCAGGGCCAATAAAGACAGGTATCTTAATGGGCCAGCCTAGTAAGGTGCCCTCCTTTGAGTCAGTTCATTTTGGCCAGGGGATCAACATGGAAAAACATAGCCGCCGCCACACAGCCATGTGGAGAGCACGGCTGTTACAGGCGAGGGGAGGGATCCTGGGTACAAGTGGGCTCGGTCTCCATTACAGACAGCGACTGAGGGCAGGAGCTGCAGTGGGCACAGGCTGCAGACCACTGCCCGCGGCCAGGCGCTTGGCTCTTGATGGTACGCCACTGAGCCTTCCCAAGTCTCCCCTGGCCAAAAGAGTTACTTGCCCAGGGTCACACCCGCAGCGCGCAGTCCTCAGCTCCCAGTCGGTCAGTGTCAGGGACCAGGGGGCAGTCTTCCCCAGCTTCAGAGCTCTGAGGGGGATTCGCTGGGGCCTCCACTGCTACCTCCTCACAGTCAGCGGCTCCCTTCACCTATCCTGCTTCCCTCTTCTTCATAGGTATGACCGCCCCGGCCACCTTCTCCAGGCAAGTCCCCCTTCCAGACTCGGTTTCCAAGAAACGCGACCTAGGAGGCTGGATACCCAGAGGTGACTCGGGAATCAGGATCCACAATGTGCTCTGGGGCAGCTCGCCCGCTGGCTGGCTGGCTGGCAGTCAGGGCTCCATGGCTGGAGGAAAATTGAAAGGTAATTTCTCTTGGAAGACTGCGGCAGTGCAACTGTTAACCTTCCCACTAGCAGTGACCTGGAGTGGGTACTGGAGGAGGGGTGTGTGTGATAGCTTGGGAGTTTGAGAAGTTCAGGAGAAACTGCATCAGGTCCAGGCTTGATACACATGGAGACAGAGACCAATCTGATTCAACTCAGTCCCCAGCACAGCACCCAACCAGGGAATGCTGCTCAGCCGTCTATGCTGAGAAGCATCTCCCTTTCCAGGCTCAGTCTCTTTGTGTGCAAAAATGGAGTCCCTTCCAAGCCAGAAACTTCCTAAGTCTAAGGACGGAGTAGACAGGTGGACTTAATGGACTGAGAGTCATAAGCCTGAGGTGAGGTGGGCATTGCTCTCTCCTGCCCAGGGCAGGCAAAGGGCAGAGGAGGCCTGGGCTCCAGTTGTGAGAATACAAGCCCATTCTATCCACCAACTCTCCAAAACTTTTCCACTGCAGACCCCCAGCAATTGGTCCTGGGACCAGCACATAAGAGATGCTCAGAGGATGTGGTTGAAGGTCTTTACTGATTACAAGACATGTTCTCATCTGTCATCACCCAAGACTCTGATGAGCACCATGCAAGGGATGAAGGCCTTCTGGACTTGCCTGTTGGTCTGCCTTCCAATGCAGGGGATGTGGGTTTGATCCCTGGTCAGATGTAGGTTTGATCCCACATGTCACAGGGCAACTACATCTGGATGCCACAACTACTGAGCTTTTTTCCCCCCATTTTACAAATGAGAAGCCTGAGGCTCTGGCAGCTCAGTGGCTTGTCCCAGGTTATGTGGCCGAAAAAGACACAGAGCCAGGATTTGAACCCTGGCCCCTGGCTTTCATCCTCTGACCACATTTGAGGCCCATCTGGATGGAGAATGGGCATGCGGAAATTTGCTGCACGCTCCAGAGAGATAAGTCAGGAGTGCATTTGTGTATCTGTCCCTGCCCAGTGGATCTCCACTCAACTCACTGGGTTCTCACCCAAACCAGCTTCTACACCCCCACCCCACCACCATCCGGGCCTTTCCCAGGCCCTTCCTGCCCACCGTGCCCCTCCTCATACACCCAACTCCTCCCATTCCTCAAGGTTCCACTGGAGTCTGGACTCCCCTGCGACTGCTTCCTGGATTCCAGCCTCCTTCCTAACCTTGGCCTCTAGCTTCTGACAGGCTGGCATCTCAGGCTTGGATGAAATGACCTTTGCAGGGCCCATACTCCCTGGGTGCATGTTTTGGGGAACTCTCTTCATATTTCATCAAGGCATTAGACCTCCAGGAGAAACTGGTAGCTTCTTGCCCACAGAGCTGGGTTGAGACTGAGGAGGTATGCTATAAGGACTGAATGTGGCCCCCTCCTCAAAACAGGAATGTTAAAAACCCTAACCCCCAACATGATGATATTCAGAGATGAGGCTGTTGGAGACTAGGGTTAGATGAGGTCATGAGGGTGGGGCCTCACAGTGGGGTTTATGGAGCGCTCTTTCTCTCTGTCTCTCTCTCTCTCTCTCTCTGTGCAATGTAAGGACATAGAGAGAAGGTGGCCATCTGCAAGCCAGGAACCAAACAGGCCAGCACCTTGATCTTGGATTACTAGTCTTCAGAACTGTGAGAAATAAATGTCTGTTGTTTAAGCTGCCCAGTCTATGGTACTTTGTCATGGCAGCCCCGGCAGATCAAGACAAGCTGGCTTTCATTCTCCAGTGAGGTCTAGCCCAGTACTGTGCACACGGCCAATTTCGACTTTGTTCAACATGGGATGAAGGCCTTCTGGACTTGCCTGTTGGTCTGCCTTCCAATGCAGGGGATGTGGGTTTGATCCCTGGTCAGATGTAGGTTTGATCCCACATGTCACAGGGCAACTACATCTGGATGCCACAACTACTGAGCTTTTTTCCCCCCATTTTACAAATGAGAAGCCTGAGGCTCTGGCAGCTCAGTGGCTTGTCCCAGGTTATGTGGCCGAAAAAGACACAGAGCCAGGATTTGAACCCTGGCCCCTGGCTTTCATCCTCTGACCACATTTGAGGCCCATCTGGATGGAGAATGGGCATGCGGAAATTTGCTGCACGCTCCAGAGAGATAAGTCAGGAGTGCATTTGTGTATCTGTCCCTGCCCAGTGGATCTCCACTCAACTCACTGGGTTCTCACCCAAACCAGCTTCTACACCCCCACCCCACCACCATCCGGGCCTTTCCCAGGCCCTTCCTGCCCACCGTGCCCCTCCTCATACACCCAACTCCTCCCATTCCTCAAGGTTCCACTGGAGTCTGGACTCCCCTGCGACTGCTTCCTGGATTCCAGCCTCCTTCCTAACCTTGGCCTCTAGCTTCTGACAGGCTGGCATCTCAGGCTTGGATGAAATGACCTTTGCAGGGCCCATACTCCCTGGGTGCATGTTTTGGGGAACTCTCTTCATATTTCATCAAGGCATTAGACCTCCAGGAGAAACTGGTAGCTTCTTGCCCACAGAGCTGGGTTGAGACTGAGGAGGTATGCTATAAGGACTGAATGTGGCCCCCTCCTCAAAACAGGAATGTTAAAAACCCTAACCCCCAACATGATGATATTCAGAGATGAGGCTGTTGGAGACTAGGGTTAGATGAGGTCATGAGGGTGGGGCCTCACAGTGGGGTTTATGGAGCGCTCTTTCTCTCTGTCTCTCTCTCTCTCTCTCTCTGTGCAATGTAAGGACATAGAGAGAAGGTGGCCATCTGCAAGCCAGGAACCAAACAGGCCAGCACCTTGATCTTGGATTACTAGTCTTCAGAACTGTGAGAAATAAATGTCTGTTGTTTAAGCTGCCCAGTCTATGGTACTTTGTCATGGCAGCCCCGGCAGATCAAGACAAGCTGGCTTTCATTCTCCAGTGAGGTCTAGCCCAGTACTGTGCACACGGCCAATTTCGACTTTGTTCAACACCACTTCCCTGGATCAGTCTGGTGGGAAGCCTCAGGACAGGGAGGTGCAGTGAGGGGGAGGTGGGAGGAGGAGGTGGGGTCAGACAGAGGCTGTCTAGACACAGCCTCCTGGCAGAGTCCCCAAGGGCCCTGGGAGCAGCTGGCCGCACCTCCTCGCACACCCTGCGCCCACACCTCCCAGCCAGACAGCTGCCCAGCCCTCCGCCAGCTCTTCCCTCAGACACCGACAGGTGCAAACCTCTTCCCTCGGCACCCCCCAAGACAGTCAGATGGCACCTGCCAGTGCGTGCGGAGCCAGAACCCCGCCTGCCTGGACCCCAGGCTCAGTCTGATCTCAGCCTGTTTCAAAATCAGACCCTCAGCAAAGTCAGAGGAAAACTGAGCTTCCCTGCCAGCTGGTCCTGTGACAGCAGATGACCTAGAACTCAGGAAAGGGGTGTGACTGGGCCGAGAGGAACCTCAGACCAGCTCTCTCTCTCCCATTAACAAGCTGCAGAAGGGTCTGCACTGTGCAGGTCTGTGGGAAGAGGCTGAGGAAAGACATGAATGGGAACAGGGTGAGGAGACCATGTGAAAAATACCTTCAGGGTCACTCATACGGTGTATGCTTTGGTAGCCTTGTTTCAAGAAAAATTAACCTTTGACTTGCCCCCAGTCTTTTTGAGATTTTCATGGGGTCTTTTATACAGTAGTCCACATGGAAGAAAAGTCAGCCTTGCAGCCCCGGAGCTATGACCACTTTCATTGGTCTGATAGAGATTTATATGATGAGAGAGTTCCTGTTTCTGGAAGATAGGGCAGTTTCCTAGTGGAACCCCAAATTTGGCTTCACAAATGTAATCTTATCTAAGCTTGTTTCCAGTCAAATGTAGTTTTATTGAGATATAATCCATAAGCAACACTGTGTAAGTTCAGGGCATACAACCAGACGACTTGATGTGCATCTGTACAATAATCCAGTCACCACCAGCGTTGCCAACACCTCCACAGGCGCCTTAACTTGAATTTGCCTGGCCTTTCTCAGAATACCGGCTTCCAGACTAGCCTTGTTAAATTTCCTTTCTTTTAGCAAATATCTCACCGATACTTCCGTCAAGAAAAAGTTCACATGAAGATGGGAGGCTCAGTGGTTGACAGACTAAGATACCTCAGGAGGTGGGCGAGTCCAATCCTCTCCTGAACAGGACACATTCTAAATCTTAAACTGAGACACATTCTTCCAGAATTCTTTGCTTTGACCTGAGTGTTTAAACCAATTCCGCCCTCATGACCTAATCACCTTCCAAAGGCTGCACCCACCAAACACCATTATTTGGGGGGTTAGGGCTTCAACATATGAATTTGGGGGGGACTCAAATATTCAGCCTCTGGTAGTAGGCAAGACTCTGGAGGAGAAATGCAGGTCACCACAAAAGCAAGCCTGAGGGAGTGCGGTGTGGCCTTAGAGTCAAACAGTCCTGAGACTTGGAGACTATACGGAAGGTGGGGTGAACAGTCAGTCTGTGTTCAAACTCCCGCTCTACGCCTATTGCCCCCAGGATTTGGACAAGCCATGTAACCTCTCTGAGCCTCAGTTTCCTCAACTGCAGAATGGAGGTAACAGTTCATGAGTGTTTGTGAGGATAAGAGGACCATTCTGTCAAGCCAGGGACATGTTGTGAGTAAACTCAAAGTTCTTTTCTTGCTGCAAAAACTGACCTCTAGGGGAAACAATTCAGTCTTGTCTAGCCATTACAGAATATTGCTTTCTCTCATAACCCGATGTGCTACAGAAACATCCAATGAGGAAGCCAGCAGGTATTGAAAAGTCAATTATAAGATAATTGTTAATCACTCCAAGTCCAGCCGGTTCCCAGGGAAGCACAGGCAAGGACATCCTGAGCCTCTGACCCAGCCTCTCAGTGCCCAGGCCTTCTGCTTCGGCCATGCCCAGGGCTCTGTCTCCAGGGAAAGGCATTTGATACAAGAAAAAACTTTCATTATCTTTGCCCTGAAGCACCAGCAACTGCCCACAAACAGCAGAGTGTGGAAGGATGGGTAGTGAGAAATGAATCATCGTGTTTCCTCCTCGGTGGTTAGTCCATTTACAAACAGGAAGATTCAGAGAAGTGTTTCTTTGTTCAGTCCCTCCATTTCTGTGATATCAGAGATGAACTGGTGACCAAGCTCGACCATCCACTGATGGGGGGCAGAGGCTGTACTGGACCAAGTTCAGATGTAGGAGCACGTCTCCGCCAGGCCTCCTGCCATCAGGGGAAGCTGGGGGCTTGGGTGAGTCCACTGTGGGGGACTGTCACTCTCCACCCCCTGTACCCCTGCAGCTCCCCAAGTCCGTGGCTTTGACTCTGGAAGTCAGCGAAGCTCACTTGTTCATGTACCCAGTGTTTATTGAGCACTTACAAGGTGCCAAAACCAAGCTGAGCAAAGAGGATTCAGAAGTGACAGAGAGAGACGATCCTTGCCCTCCCGGAACTCCTGCTGCCGGGATCCTCAGCCTTAGCACTCTGGACATGCTGGCTCAGATCACTCTTTGTTGTGGGGCCTTCCTGTGCACTGAAGCATCCCCGGTCTCCACCTACTGAACGACAGTAACACTCCCAGTTACGACAACTGAAAATGCCTCAAAAACTGCTAAATGTCCCCCGGGGGTCAAAACCCACTCTGGCTGCCCACGGCTGAGAACCATGGTTGTGATGGGAGAGGCGGCACAGGGAAAAGAGCACAAGCTTTGAAACTAGAGGGGCCTGGGTTCTCCCCCGCAGTTTGCTGTGTGACCTCAGGGGAATTACTTACTTCCCTGAACCATAGCTTCCTTACTAGCGAAGTATGGGCAGTAGTCATACTTTTGCCAGGTTATTAGGAGAACTGAAGATCAAATGCATAAAGTACTACGGTAGACTCTGGCGACAGTCACCCAAAAGCCATTCTCCCCACCATAGCTCTTCTTGCTAACAGAACCCCAGTTCTATTTAGGGATTCTTATTTAAGGAAAGTTGGCTCAGTGCCTTGTGGGAAGTGGTCATGTGACCCAGGACTAGCCAGTGAAATACATATAAGGGGCATCTGAGGGTGGGGACGCTCTGGGGTAGATCTCTCTCTCTGATAAGACACAGGTTGATAGTGGGAGTATGCAGTATGATGCAGGGAGCTCAAATCTGGTGCTCTGTGATGACCTAGAGGGGTGGGATAGGGTGGGAGGTAGGTTCATAAATAAATTTAAATTAAAAAAAAAAAAACTGAAACAAACATGCTGATATAAGTGTGGTGAATTTAAAATATGTGCATAAATTCTTGGATGCTCTTCCCTTCCTCTTGGTGTGGGCTATACTTGGTGCACGTGTGCGTGCTAAGTCTCTTCGGTCGTGTCTGACTCTATGTGACGCTATGGACTGTAGCCCACCAGACTCCTCTGTCTAATAAGATTCTCCAGGCAAGAACAGTGGAGTGAGTTGCCATGCCCTTCTCCAGGAGATTTTTCCAGTCCCAGAGACTGAATCTGTGTCTCTTACATCTCCTGTACGGGCAGGTGGGTTCTTTACCACTAGCACCACCTGGGAAGCCCAAAACTTTAGTGACTCGCTTCTAATAAACAGAATATAACAGAAGTGACCATGTGTGATTTCCAAGACTAGAATGTGAAAGGTATTTCTGCTTCCTCCGTGGGCTCAGCCCCAGATGGCTGCGGGGGACATGGCCCTCATGTGAGGACACCCAAGCAACCCTGTGGAGAAGCCCACATGGAGAGGAACAAAGGCTTCCAGATGATAGCCAACCCAATTTGCCAGCCATGTGTGACAGTCACACTGGAGCAGATCCTCCAGCCCTGATCAAGCCTTCAGAACGCTGCAGATCCAGCCTACATCTCAACAGAAACCTCACGAGACACCCAGGTGAAGTAGAACCACCAGGTAAAGTACTGAATTCCTGGCCACAGACAATAAAGGCTTATCGTTGCAAGCCTCAGACTTATGGAGTAATTTGTTATGCAGCAATGGGTAACTAACACAAGAAGGAATGATGTGGACCCTCACAGGATCTATCTTGCCTTTGAACCTAGACACATGAGGACATGAGGTTAGAGCCGTGGCAGCCACCTTGAAGCCAAGAGCAGGAGGCCAGGAGAGTCCCCGTGCTGCTGACCAGAGCCGAAAACAACCTCTCAAGTCTCCGTGAATTCCAACCCCTCTCAACCCCTCACCAGGTGCATCCACATCTTGAACTGGAGGGACCCATGTTGATAAGGGGTAGGGGGCAGCAAAGTGAGAAACTCTGAAGCGGTCACCTTCCACCCTTTATTCTGAGCGCCCTGATGCTCCTGACAGGCCAGGACAGACTCCCATGCTCTGAGTCATCCTGGGCTGCCATAACAAAAAAAATCACAGACTGGGTGGCTTAACCAACCGAAATTTATTTTCACAAAGTTCTGGAGGTCAGGGTGCCAGCATGGTTGGGTTCTGGTGAGGGCACTACTCCTGGCTCGCAGACAGCTGCTTTCTTGCTGTGTCCTCACACGGGAGAGAAGAGAGCTCTGGGGTCTCTTCCTCTTCGTGTGTGTGTGCGTGCATGTGTGTGCTCAGTTGTGTCTGGCTCTTTGTGACCCCATGGACTGTAGCCCACCAGGCTTCTCTGTCCATGGGATTCTCCAGGCAAGAATACTGGAGATGGTACCCATTTCCTGCTTCAGAGGATCTCCCCCAATCAGGGATCGAACCAAAGTCTCTTGCATCTCCCCTTTGGCAGGCAGATTCTTTACCACTAGTGCCACTTGAGAAGCCCCTTCCTCTTCTTATAAGGGCACTAACTCCATTATGAGGATGCTATCCTCATGAGCTCATCTAAATCTAATCACCTCCCCAAAGCCCCATCTCCAAATACCTTCATACCAGGAGTGAGGTCTTTGCGAGGGACACAATTGAATCTATGGCTCATGACAGATCACAGAAACCTCAATTTTCTCTTCTCTCTACTAGAAAACAACAGTGCGATCCCCTTTCCTAGCCATTATCTTGTTTAGCAATTCTAAAATCGAGAGGCATGTTTCTTTTAACAGGTGTGCATGCTAAGTTACTTCTGTTGTGTCCGACTCTTTGCGACCCTACGGACTGTAGCCCGCCAGGCACCTCTGTCCATGGGATTCTCCAGGCAAAAATACTGGAGGGGGTTGCCACGCGCTCCTCCAGGGGATCTTCCCGGCTCAGGGATCGAATCGGCACCTCTTAAGTCCCCTGTCCCGGCAGCAGTGTTCTCCACCACTAGCACCACCGTGTTTAACAGGGGTACTGGACCTCCACTGGCCAGAAAGAAGGCAATAAAGCAAACCAAAACCACTGCGTTCGTGTTCAAAAGATGTCAAGTAAGGGATGGGAGAAGGACGGCAGAGTTCAAGTTTCCTGTTTATTTATTCGGATTCTATTTTAATGTTGAGCCTCCTTCTAGTAATCGATCAACTCGGGGTCTGGGACCAAAACTGGGTCAGCCCCCCATTCACTGGTGGTGACCTTGAGTTATTTCACCTCTCAGTGCCTCAGTTTCTTCACCTACATTATGGATATAAGTTCAAGGAGGTGCTTAGAATGGTGTCTGGAAGACAGTAAACGTTTAGTCGCATGGTGGCTATTTATTATTATTGTCGTTACTGTCAGCATTTTTATTACTTCTAAGGAAAGAGGGAGGCCAGCAGCCAGACCACAGATTGCTGACCCCCAAAAGGAGTAGTCCAGAGGACTGGCAGAAGATCGCAGGACTGGGAAGCTGTAGGCAGCTCTCGATGCTGGGCCTGTAACCTTTCAAGGCTCAGAAGGTAAAGAATCTGACTGCAATGAAGGAAACCCAGGTTCGATGAGTCGGGAAGATCCCCTGGAAAAGGGGATGCCTACCCACTCCAGTACTCTTGCCTGGAGAGTTTCATGGACAGAGGAGCCTGTGGGCTACAGCCCATGGAGTTGCGAAGAGTCAGACACGACTGAGCAAATAACTTTCACTCAGTTGTCAGTTGCCTCATCTACAAAATGTGAATAGGGATTTCCATCCTAGAGGATTGCAAAGAAGGCGCAGGAAGCTTCAAACAGCGTACTGGACACACATACTGTTAGCTCCCCAGGCTCTGACACCGCCAGGATTATGAGCTGGAGTTTCAGATATGAGACAGATTATGTCCAGGTTTCTGAGGACAACGAAGACTGTCTTCAGTGGTAAAATGAAAAATCTGCCTAAGAAATATTCCTAACACAAAAATTGTATGAAATTCAAATTTCAGTGTCCATAAGTAGGCTCATTCATTTACCTGTTATCTGTGGCTACTTACATACTACGACAGCAGAGCTGAGTAGTTGCTACAGAGACTGTGAGCCTGCAAAGTTAAAATATTTACTATCTGGTTCTTCAAAGGAAAAGATCCCTGGTCTAAGCCAGAAGTTCTCAAACTTAGTGTCCATCAGAGTCATCTGGAAGGCTTATTCAAATACAGATTGTAGGCCTCACCCCAGGGTTTCTCATTCAGCAGGTTGGAAGGTGGAAAGCAGGGGTGTGTGTGGCTAGAATTTGTATTTCTAACAAGCTCCCAGGTGATGCTAATGAGGTAGGTCTGAGACTCACACTTTGAGAACCACTGGTCCATGCTGATCATGGTAATTCCACTTCCCTTGCCAGTGACTGGCTTAGAAAAGGGCATGTGATATAGTTCTGACCAATGAGACTCAGGGGGAAGTCAGCTGGGGGGTGCTTCTGGGAAAGTGATCAAAAAAGTAGAAAGACTGGGTTCTGTCCTCCCCTTTCGGTATCATCTGGAAACCAAGAAGGGCCCCCAGAGGATAAAAGATATGTGCTGTGGAGGGCAAAAGAGCAGAAAGGTGAAGCGAGACTGGATCGGCCATTGCACGGCGAGGCCCTTGAAAGAACCGATCACAGGGTCGCCTTCTGTTGTCCAAGCCCCTTCCAGTCGAGTTCCAACCCCCCCCCCCCATGCTGAGAGACACCACCAACCCTGAGCTATGAAGGTAGGGGTCAGGCACACAGGCTGCACTCCCCACCATCCTACAAGGGCGAGGGCAGACCTGGGGTAGAAGAAAGAGCATCATCTGGTGGCCACAAAACCCCAGGTTGGAGCCTTATTTTCACCACTCAGTGGCTGTGTGACCAGAACACTGCTGACCCCATGTTCCAGGATGCGGCCTGTCCATCAGCGCGGTTTACCGCGGCAGCTCTGTCTGGGGATCTGGGCAGGTTACTTTCCTCTCTGAACCAAGAGTAAGCATTCAAGCCGGCATCTGGCGACCACTCACCAGCTCCTGGGCTCTGTGGAAGTCCTTCACCTCCATGAGCTCATTTCAGTCTCACACCTCTCCCTAGCAGGTGGGACCATTGTTCCCCTGACCTTACAGCTCAAGAAACTATGGCTCTGGGAGGTTAAGTGGCTGAGCCCAAGGTCGCACCCCTTGTAAGTGCAGTCAGGATCCCAACTCAGATCTGTCTGGCTCACGCACCCACAAGTTCGAGTCCCACGCTGTAAGGTTAGATTAAGCAGCAGAATGTCCACAGGGAACCTGAGCACGTCGGAAGTTTAGGAACATCATGGCATCTAAGTGTCTAATACGTTCCTTCCTCTCTCATCCCTCACCACTCAGTGAAGAGAAGAGGGCGGCATGTGGACACCACTTTCAGAAGGTGCCCAGCTCTGCCCAGTCTGCCTGATGAAGCTGACAGGAGCATCAGGGGAAATATCAGGGATGACTCGAGATGTGGCCCCGAGAAGCCCTGCCTCCCTGAGAACCGCAGCGGAAGCGTGGTGGCCTGGTGCAGGCCAGCCCAGCATCTCGTTCACTGGCTGGGGTTCCTGCCACAGGCTGCCCTTACCTGCCGGTTTTCCGTGCCTGGCTGAGCATCCCCCGCCGCCCCCTCTGGTGTCCAGGTGTCTAATCAGCCCCAGCGAGTCTGCCCTGGAGAGCCGGCTGTTTGCCTTGCCCCTCTGGAGGGCAGGCAGAGGCAGCAGAACGGGCAGCAATTCCGGAGCCGTCACAACTCCTGGCTGAAACCAAACATGACAGATTTACCATTGGGCAGGCTGTTCCATTTATTATTTAACGCTTGCAATAAATATTTGCATGACCCAGCACTGGAGGGAACGCTCTGTGATAACTCACTGCGTTTCCCTGCCAAACACCACCACAATCGGATTCCAAAGCTGCAGCAGAGAATATTTCATGCTATTCTAAAGAGCTGGGCGATGGCCCTCTGGTAGAAAACATTCTCGCGTCCATCTCCAAAGAGGGAAGAGGGAGCAGGGAGACCTCATTCCAAGAAGCAACTAGAGGAGGAGGAGGACGAAGATGCTGGCTCACATGCTCCCGGGGACTGCCGGGCCCCTGGCTCTGTGCTCAGAACTTCACTCACTTGTTCAACATGGATCTTGAGGGCAGAACTGCCAGAATAAGCAAATAAAACTCAGTTAAAGCTGAAATTCAGATAACAATAAATACGTTTTAGTACTGCATGTTTCCTGCAATACTAGAACGGTATTTGATGTTGATCTAAAATTCAAACTTAACTGGAAACCCTGTTTTTCTCTGGAAACCTTAAATGAGGTTATGTCCGACTGTGACTGAATAGCAAAGGGGATTTATTTTCAACAGGGGGCGGGGGTGTCAGGAGAGGGCCCTCTAAGAAGGTGATACTTGAGCAGAGATGGCAACGAAGGAGACATCCGTGACTAGGAGGGAATAGGGTTCCAAGCAGAGAGAAGAGCCCATAATTACAATAATGATAACACTGAAATCGTGGAAAGAATGTGAGCATTTGAGAAACAGAGGGAGGCCACTTGAGTGGGGCTAAGTGAGGAAGGGGAGTGACAGGCGGACCATATGGGGCCTGTGTTGACAATAAAGAATCTGGATGCTATTCTAAGGCAAAGAAAAGCCACTGAAGGCCTTTGCAGCTGGAAGTGGCCACATTGGGGTCTGACTCCAGCTGCCTGGATTCTGAATCCAGCAGTGACACAGAGGACCTGGCATTGGCCACAAGGAGAAAGAACAAGAAAAGGAGAAACTGCTTTAAAGGAAAGCCAGTCAGGTCTTGCAAGAAATGTTCACACAGTAACAAACTAGCAGCTTCAACAGAAACCACCTCCCCCCCACCCACCCCTCCCCACCCAGCCGGTGTCTTGCCAGAATTGTTCTCCAGACAGGCAGCTTGAGGGAGGGGGGTGCTGCTGGTGCCAATGCTATCAATTTCCATTTTGTTTGGCCAAGTACAGAAAAGGACATTTCAAAGACTTTCAAAAATAACTTCCAAACAACTCAAGGGTGGGAAGAAAAAAGGAAAAAAAAAATATAGTTGGCCTGCACAAGAATAGAGATCATCAAAATAGGTAGTACAAATAAAAGCAACTGCATCTGCACACACCACATTATCGGATCCTTCAGTCCAGTCACTCAGTGGTGTCCGACTCTTTGCGACCCCATGGACTGCAGCACACCAGGCTTCCCTGTCCATCACCAACTCCCGGAGCTTGTTCAAACTCATGTCCATCAAGTCATTGATGCCATCCAACCATCATCCTCTGTCGTCCCCTTCTCCTCCTGCCGTTGATCCTTCCCAGCATCAAGGTCTTTTCCAATGAGTCAGTTCTTCACATCAGGTGGCCAAAGTATTGGAGCTTCACCTTCAGCATCACTCCTTCCAATGAATATTCAGGACTGATTGCCTGGTTGGACTGATGGACTGGTTTGATCTCCTTGCAGTCTAAGGGACTCTCAAGAGTCTTCTCTAACACCACAGTTCAAAAGCATGAATTCTTTGGCACTCAGCTTTCTTTGTGGGTCCAACTCTCACATCCATACAAGACTACTGGAAAAACCATAGCTTTGACTAGACGAACCTTTGTTAGCAAAGTAATATCTCTTCTTCTCAATATGCCATCTAGGTTGGTCATAGCTTTTCTTCCAAGGAGCAAGCGTCTTTTAATTTCGTGGCTGCAGTCACCATCTGCAGTGATTTTGGAGCCCAAAAAAGTAAAGTCTGTCACTGTTTCCATTGTTTCCCCATCTATTTGCCATGAAGAGTTAGAACTGGATGCCATGATCTTAGTTTCTTAAATGTTGAGTTTTAAACCAATTTTTTCATTCTCCACTTTCACTTTCATCAAGAGGCTCTGTTCCTTACCGCCCTGCAAAGCAATCAGCACAGGTCATGTTGTCCCCATTTCACAGAGAAGGAAACTGAGACTCAGAAAAGTAGGATCCAATAGCTGGGAAAGGGACTGGCAGGGTTTGGAGCTACATTTGTCTGGCCCCAATGCCTGGGCTCCCCAAAGCCTTCTGGGGTCTTGCTATGGGCTAAATTGTGTCCCCTGCCCCTCCAAAAAAATTCATGCAAAGTTCTGATCTCAGTGCAACTGTATCTGGGAAAAAAGGTCTTTAGGAGGTAATTAAGTGTTGTGCTTGTGTTTGCTTCAGTCATGTCCAACTCTTTGCGACCCCATGGACGGTAGCCTGCCTGGCTCCTCTGTCCATGGGGATTCTCCAGGCAAGAATACTGGAGTGGGTTGCCACACCCTCCTCCAGGGAATCTTCCCCACCCAGGGACTGAAACTGTGTCTCCTGCATTCCAGGCAGATTATTTACCTCTTGAGCCTCCTGGGGAGCCCTAATTAAGTGTAAATAAGGTCATAAACGTGGGGCCCAGAAGGGACTGTGCCATTATAAAAAGAAGAGATCTCCCTTTCTCTCCCTCTGTATCTTTCAGACACACACACACACTCTACCATCCCAGCTATCTGGAGCAAAATGCCTGTCTCTACGCCCCTCCCCCTGCCCCACACACATTCTACCATTCCAGCTATCTGGAGCAAAATGCCTGCCCCTACTTCCCCATCAGCCTTCCCAGCTGACATCCAAAGCAGCTCTCCACCTGACAAGCCTTCTGCCCTTGCCTGGGACTCACATGCCTCCGTGAATGTCAAACAGTTAAGCCAGGCAGTGCAAGGGCACATCCTCTGAAGAGGAACAGGGTTGGCGGGAGGGAAAGGGGGAGAGCACCGCTTTGGCATTAGAAACACTGAGTCTGAATCCCAGCTCTATCACTAATAGGGCATCTCTGAGCAAGAACCCAAACCTCAGTTTCCTCTTCTTGTATGAGAATAATACAATCCACCCCACTGTGATCACTGTGGAATTAAATATATACTAGATCTAGAAAAATCAACACAGTGCCTGGCACAGAGTCAGTGTCTCGTTACTAATAATAATTACAATAATGATAACAGTCAAATTGTGGGATTCAGAGCTCAGTCAACAAATTTTTATTAAGTACCTACTATGTGCTAGGCACTTGGGGATACAACACAAGATACACATGACTCCATCCTTGTGAAACTTATAATGAAAGAAACACACAGTGTAATGAAAGAAACACATTTGTAAAAAATCAAGAATGAAAACTATATTAAAAGAGTTAAAGAGTGCAGTAAAGGAAGAAAGAGGTTTCAGTGAGATAATCACCTACTTCAGTATCAGAAGTAGCTTCAAAGTCTGTACCAGCTGAGACCTGGGGGTATGAAGGAATCAGCCAAGCAAAGACCAAGAGGGACAATTTTTCCAGTAGAGAGAGCAGTATGTGTGAAGTCAGACAGTCTGGGCGAACTGGTCTACTGGGAGGATGGGGGCACAGGTGGCGAGAGGAGGCCAGTTTGGCTGGAGGAGGCAAGGAAGGGAGAAGCAGTTATGGAAGTCAGCCAGGATCAGGCTGAGCATCACCCATTTCTAAGTTATTCTGAAATCAAAGAGAAGCAGGCACTCAAGCTAAGAGCACAGCACCCCGCTGGCCCAGTGCTGTGCTTAGTCGCTCAGTCGTGTCCAACTCTTATGACCCCATAGACTGTAGTCTGCCAGGCTCTTCTGTCCATGGGATTCTCCAGGCAAGAATACTGGAGTGGGTTGCCATTTCCTTCTCCAGGGGATCTTCCAGACCCAGGGATCGAACCCAGGTCTCCTACATTGCAGTCAGACTCTCACCGACTGAGCTACAAGAGAAGCCCAGAATAAGCTCCAAAAATGTGAGTTCCCTTCTGTACCCTGAAACAGTCAAGATAAATAAAAAGGGCTCCTCTGTTTTGAATTTTTGGACTTGACTTTGCCTTACCACTGTTTCTTTAAAAAACGTCCATGAACCAACAGGGTGATGTGAGGAAAGGGATGTGAGGGAACAAGTTCAAAATCAAACAGACCAGAAACTCTTGACTGGAAGTTCTCTCTCTGGATCTCTGCAGGAAAAGCCACACTGGTGGAACCATGGGAGACAGAACGGAAGTCAGAAGAGCCTGGAATTCTTTCTCTGACCAAGACTCAGGTGCCAGGAAGGTAGGGAAGATGCCCCCAACCCCACCTCCATGCCTGTCTGAGGATAGTCTGCCAATCCCTTCTGACACCAGACTGACTCATCCAAGCCACTCTAGGCTGAAGCCATCGGCCTGGACCATTTTGATGCTAGGAAAGCAAAATGTATTGTTGGCAAAGAACTAAAAACAAACAAACAAAAAACTGGCAATGGTTATAACAGAGCCACAGTCTGAGTCTATGACAAATCATCCAACATGAAGTTTGGTGGAACACAGGCCCTTCTTGGACTTTTAAAGTTCATTACATTTTATTTATTCACTCACTACCCACACAGAACTTACAGTAGACTCCAAGAAATATGTATGACAGAATTACAAAATACAAATTAAACTTGGGACTAGAGAAAAATCATTTAGAACAAAAGAGAAAGACAGGTAAAGATACACAGGCCAGAAGTTCAGTTCCTAAACTGGGTCTGAAAATGTGGCTCCGAGTTTCCTAGTGGCCACATCAAAAAGGGCAGTAGAAGCTGTTCTCATGGTCCACAAGGACAAAGACACTAGACTCTCCAGGACCGGCACTGCCCTGCCATGTGGCCCCAGATAAGTGATTTAACTTCTATTTGGACTCAGTTACCTTGTCTACAAAAACAGAGGAGAAACTACTGAATCTCTGTGACTTCTTTTTTGGTGATTAAAAAAAAAAAAGCTGTAATAAAAACCAAGAATGGTAAATAGATCTTCCTGCTTAGAGTCCAAAATAAGAATCACAAACTCAAAGATCTATAAGGGGCAATTAGCAGCAGAAATAAGGGAGGCGGTCTGGGCATAACACAATAGGAACTGGGGGGAACTGTGGTGAACTGGGCAGCTCATGCTCTTCTAAAGGGGGCAGCTGCTTCTCACCTCCAGCAATCATGCTCTGATTTTTAAGAACAAAACAAACAAACAAAAAAATCAGAATTTTTTAACGTAAACTCCTCTAACTTTTAAATGTTTGCTTTTAATCCAAGTTTACTTAAAACAATACACAGGTCAAACATGGCCCCACCTCAAGGCCAATTCCAATAAGAAATGGCAAACTCCTTTGCTGCTGCTGCTACTGCTGCTAAATCACTTCAGTCGTGTCCGACTCTGTGCGATCCCATAGACATCAGCCCACCAGGCTCCCCCATCCCTGGGATTCTCCAGGCAAGAACACTGGAGTGAGTTGCCATTTCCTTCTCCAATGTATGAAAGTGAAAAATGAAAGTGAAGTCACTCAGTCATGCCCAACTCCTTTAGGGTCTTACAAATGGATTTTTCTATCTCCAGGTTAAGTTGCAGTTTCTGGCCCCTATTTTCCCCCAGCTGAGCATCTCAAAGATGCACTTCCCAACAAAGGTAAGATCCTTTTTGGATCCAGCCCTATACACACTTTTGAGTCCCTACTGTATTTTAGAAACAGGGAAAGATATACCAGTGATCAGTAAGTCTCCACTATGCAGTCAGGCGGGCCTGGCTATCTACTCCATCAAGATACCAGACAGCTCCAAGAAAGTTCTCAGCATGTGGAGTTGTCTACAGAAATCAGCCCTTTCACCATCAACTTCAAAACATATTGTTGGGGCTTCCCTGGCGGTTCAATGGTAAAGAATCCACCTGTCAGTGCAGAAAACACAGGTTAGATCCCTGAGCCAGGAAGATTCCACATGCCTCAGAGCAACTAAGTTCATGCCCCACAACTACTGAACTTGTACTGCAGAGCCCAGGAGACGCAACCACTGAAGCCCACATGCTCCAGCGCCTGTGCCCCGCAGCAAGGGAAGCCATTGCAATGAGAAGCCCACGCTGCAACTAGAGAAAAGGCCACGTGAAGCACTGAAGACCCAGCACGGCCAAAAACAAATAAATAAAATTATTTTTTAAAAATATATTGCTGGATTTACTTCTATAAGGAGCCAGGAAAAAAAAAAAAACCATTCCTTTAAGTGTACTTTCCTCTGTCCAGCCCCCTGGATAAGGTTTTCTTCATGGAGTCCTGGTACTCCATTCAGTGCCAGTTCAGTTCAACAAGCACTTGCCAAACGCCCACTGGATACAGGTACCATGCTAAGAACTGGGGGAATCAGGATGAATAATATGACTCCACTGATCTATGCTTCATGGAAGTCTGAGACATGAGAAGCAACTAAATTTATCCTAAAGAGCATTTTATCTCACAGAGAGCTAAGTGATATAATGGAAGGCAAGTTAACTTGACCTGGGTTTGGTCCCACCCACAAGCTAAGTTGGGTTTCCCTGGTAGCTCAGATGATAGAGAATCTGCCTGCAACGATTCTCCTAGCAGGAGACCTAGGAGATGTGGATTCAATCCCTGGGTTCAGAAGATTCCCTGGAGTAGGAAATGGCTACCCACTCCAGTATTCTTGCCTGGAGAACTCCATGGACAGAGGAGCCTGATGGGCTTCAGTCCATGGGGTCGCAAAGAGTCAGATATGACTGAGCAACTAACACACATACACACAACCTATGTTATCCTGGACAACTCACCTACCCTTCTGCATCTTACACTCCACCTATTAAAAAAGAATAAAATGAGGATATAACACCAGCTAGCTTACAGTTTGTTAGAAACATGACTGGCCCCTACGGCTGCAAAGAGTGTGCACTGCACAATTCCAAAGCATGCCATTCACCCAGGGGTTGTGCAGGGCTGGATATGAACAGCTGTATATGGCAGGCATGGTTGGAAGGAGTAAGTGTCCAGCACATTGCAGGGCTCAACAAATGAAACTATGGCTAGTACAAAAACCAACTGGAAAACAGACCCTAGTTTTCTTAACTTCTCTTTTCCATCATTTTTTCAACAAGAACCTCACCCCACAAAACGAAGCACTCCTGAAACAACAGGGTCCCTCAGACTCAGGCTGAGTCCTTCTCATCCATCAGGCATTGATGAGACCTCCATCCTCCTCCAAGGAAACACACATACCAGTCCTGGAGGCTTGATTTATATTGCTGCCATTCCTGTCAGTCTGCGGTCCCTCCTTCCCTTCCTGGCCCAGCTTTGCCTGGATCCAGGCTGCCAACTATAGTCCAGCAGTCCACACTCTTGCTTGGTTCAGAGTGATTCCCAGGACATGTGCTCAGAGTTCTCAGCCCTGGGATTTCCTTTTCCTTTCCAACTTTGAATTTATTTTCTCCAATGTTTACATATATCTTGCATCTGGCTCTTACTTGCTGATTTGGGAGGTGATATTGGCCAGGTCTCTTTCCATTGCAAAGCAACAAAAAGGCAGCTGGAATCAATTCAGCAAAGAGTGAATTCACTGTTTCTTACATCTGAAGAGTCCTGGGGTAGATCTGGGTTCAGGTACAGTAGGACTCAGGAGCCCAAACGATACTATGGGGTCAACCTCTCCATCTTTACCCTGCTCTGCTCCCTGGTGGAGCCACGTGGTGGCTTCTGCTGATGCCAGGTGTTAAAAGCTGAAGAGAAACCTTCAGGCAGAAAAAGAAACAAAAGGGAGTACAATGAAGTGAGGCAGGCCGAGGAAAGGAGTGCAGTCTTCAGTTCCTGCCTTTTCGCTTCATGCGGCCATCTCCGCCCTGCAGGGAGGCTGTTTCTCAGGCTCAGCATCCAGATCCTGGAGAAGACGTGACCACTGGGTAGCCTGAGAGCTGGCCCCGGGGAGTGGGGTCTCCTCACCCGCTCCTGTCCTTGGAACGCACTGCTCCTTCACTAGGAGCCATTTCAAGGACTCATCCTTGAGAACAGTGTTGTAAAGACCCTCTGGCGGGGATACATGTAAACTTCGAAAACTATGGCGGGCAGGCGCGGAGATCTCCTCATTGGGTAGCCACCAAGACAAGCCTCCTTTGTAAGTTTTCTTGCTTGTGAAAAACACCATCGTCCAATTTGGAGTGACTGCCTCTTGCCTTGGTTTCTTCTGGGCCTCCGTGTGCGGGGCCAGTTCCGAATTTCACCCAGGAAGCCCCAAGGCTTGGAACTTACACATCCGAAGCCTTTTCTCCCAGCTCTGCCGCCTCAAGCCCACCCCTCAGCCGCCTTCACCTCCCTTCCACAGCAGCGGCAGAAGCCCCGCCTCTTCCTATTTCCAAGCCCCGCCCAACCAATCCTCCCATCCTATCCAAAGGGCAGCTGTCAGCCCTGCGATCATTGGTAGAGCATATTTGACTGTCAGATCCTGTACTCAGTAAATGATCGAGTTGGTTCCAGGATCAATTTCTGAAGGACTCCATCAATTTCTGAAGGATTATTTCATCTCTCAAGAGTCAGTGTTTCTCGTTGCAAGTGAAAGAAGCCTAACTTACTGGTAAGACCCTGAAGAGTCTTTATTACTATTATTTTTAGGTATCAGTTCAGCTTCAGCATCAGTCCTTCCAATGAATATTCAGGACTGATTTCCTTTAGGATTGACAGGTTTGATCTCCTTGCTGTCCAAGGGACTCTCAAGAGTCTTCTCCAACACCACAGTTCAAAAGCATCAATTCTTTAGCACTCAGCTTTCTTTACGGTCCAACTCTTACATCCACACAAGACTACTGGAAAAACCATAGCCTTGACTAGATGGACCTTTGTCAGCCAAGAAATGTCTCTGCTTTTTAATATGTTGTCTAGGTTGGTCATAGCTTTTCTTCCAAGGAGCAAGCGTCTTTTAATTTCATGGCTGCAATCACCATCTGCAGTGGTTTTGGAGCTCCAAAATATAAAGTCTATCACTATTTCCACTGTTTCCCCATCTATTTGCCATGAAGTGATAAGACCAGATGCCATGATCTTCGTTTTCTGAATGTTGAGCTTTAAGCCAACTTTTCCACTCTCCTCTTTCACTTTCATCAAGAGGCTCTCTAGTTCTTCTTCACTTTCTGCCATAGGTGTGATGTCATCTGCCTCTCTGAGGTTGTTGTTATTTCTCCCAGCAATCTTGATTCCAGCTTGTGCTTCAACCAGGCTGGCATTTAGCATGATATTCTCTGAATATAAATTAAATAAGCAAGGTGACAATATACAACCTTGACATACTCCTTTCTGATTTGGAACCAGTCTGTTGTTCCATGTCCAATTCTAACTGTTGTTTCTTGACCTGCATACAGGTTTCCTCAGGAGGCAGATCAGGTGGTCTGGTATTCCCATCTCTAAGAATTTTCCACAGTTTGTTGTGATCCACACAGTCAAAGGCTTTGGTGTAGTCATTAAAGCAGATGTACATGTTTTTCTAGAATTCTCTTGCTTTTTCAATGATCCAACAGATGTTGGCAATTTGATCTCTGGTTCCTCTGCCTTTTCTAAATCCAACTTGAACATCTGGAAGTTCTCAGTACACGTACTGTTGAAGCCTCACTTGGAGAATTTTGAGCATTACTTTGCTAGTGTGTGAGATGAGTGCAATTGTGCAGTAGTTTAAACATGCTTTGGCATTGCCTTTCTTTGGAATTGGAATGAAAAATAATATTATTATTAGATATTAGATATAATAGTCATATATCAGATATGGTGGCATATTACTGATATTCCTATTATTAGATATAATAATATTATTATTGTAGTTAATAATAACTCCAAGGGCTGGGAGGTTATAGAAATGGGGAGATGTTGGTCAAGGAGTACAAAAGTGAAGTTCGCTCAGTCACGTCTGACACTTTGCAACCCTGTGAACTATACAGTCCATGAAATTCTCTAGGCCAGAATAATAGAATAGGTAGCCTTTCCCTTCTCCAGGGGATCTTCCTAACCCAGGGATTGAAGCCAGGTCTCCCGCATTGCAGGTGGATAGTTTACCAGCTGAGCCACAAGGGAAGCCCAAGAATTCTGAAGTATGTAGCCTATCCCTTCTCCAGCGGGTCTTCCCGACAGACCAGGGTCTCCTGCATTGTGGGAGGATTCTTTATCAGCTGAGATATCAGGGAAGCCCAAGGAATACAAACTTTTAGTTATAAGATGAATATGTTCTGGGGATCTATGTGCAGTATGGTGATTAGAGTTAATAATACTGTATTATATACTGGAAAGTTGCTAAGAGATCAGATCTTTTTTTTTTTTTTTCACAAGTGGTAACATTTTATTATAGAAAAGCATCCCAAACATAAGGGCTTCCTAAACACTGGGAGCTGAGCAAGTGCAACTTTAAACGTAAATACAAAGTGAAGAGGCAAAACCTACGAGCCTTTTGCCTTAAAGAGGAAAGTCATGTTCTGCAGACGGTATCCCGCCAGAGCACGAACACGGCTCCATCTCCCACCAAGGCCTCAGGTCTGCTTTCTGAATGAACTATGCCTAGCTTAACAAGTTCAAAATGATGGCAAGAAGTGGCACTGAGTGAGTCACCAAGACTAACTCCTAACCTTCTATTGACTATTACTCAGTAAAGGCTCCCAGCACACTCTGGCTGTGTTTTCCTCCAAGGAGGACCAGCTGGAACACTATCCATCCTTCCTGGGCTTATTCCACAGCGTTTCCACAGACCTGCATACGTTAGGTTACCACACGGAATTTAGTTCACAGCAGCGCTGGCTATTGCATATTGTGCAAGAAAGTAAGCTATTTTCTAGCGTCCTTACCCTTTTTTCTGTCATTCTTTTAATACCTTTTCTCCACTTTGGAGAAACCATTAAGTCATCTCAGACACATTTTAACACTGTCTCCATGCCTGCATCCAGTTCCTTAATGACAACTGTTTCCTCATCAGCTATCCATGACCCGATGCACACACAGACTCAGATCCTAAACCTCAATTCAGGTTTATCTGCTTGCTGACACAGATACCTCTGAATAAGACAGTCTGGGCAAAACCATTTTCTTATGAAAATGTTTCTGTACAAACAGCCTGGCTTTCTTATTTAGGCACTTAGGAAAAAAACACCAAACCTGAGTGCTACCTTTTTCATGAGAAACACGTCTTGCCCAGCTGGCCAGTAGCTGACTCCTGATGGGAGTGACTGTAACCCAGCTCTTGGCCCTGTGAGAACTGTGAGGTCCTATCACTGCAGAATGTCCTGGCCCTGGGGATAGCAGCTGCGGCTGAGAGGAGCCACCAGCTTAGAGGGATGCTTCACTCCAGGCGAGAGGGGAGAGGCCGCCGAAGATACGCCTCTCCACCAGAGGGAGCCTGCAGGCCCAGCTTGCCCCGCAGCCACCAGTGCCTGGCGACAGACACCTCCACGCATTTCCAGCTCGCTCAAACCCCAAGCGCTGGGTCCAAAAGCATGTCAACCCAATTCTGGGGGGAAAAAAGACCTAGTTTTTGAAGGTGAAGGTGAAATCGCTCAGTCGTGTCCAACTCTTTGCGACCCCATGGACTGTAACCTACTAGACTTCTCCGTCCATGGGATTCTCCAGGCAAGAATACTGGAGTGGATTGCCAGTTCCTTCTCCAGGGGATCTTCCTGACCCAGGGATCGAACCTGGGTCTCCTGCATTGGAGGCAGACGCTTTAACCTCTGAGCCACCAGGGAAGTCTGAGGAAATTAAAATTATTTACTCAGAATACAAGCCATACTTTCATACCTAGCTTTGTACCTAAGCAAGGACTAATTGTGTTAGCTAAGACATGTTTACCCCTAAATGTTAATATATAAGCCATAAAACAGAAATTACACATACTTACTACAGACTACACAAAAGTTTAACTCCAGTTTCCTTTGTGATGGCATGGAAGTCAACTGAAAAGTGTAAAGGAAGCACCATTAAACAATCTGGGCTGGTCAGCTACTCATGGGTGTAAATGTAGTACCAGTAAGGTCAAAGCCAAACCTGACCTCAAATATGAGCCAGTTCTTTTCATAGAATTAAAACTACCCTCTGGGCAACAAAATACCACTAACCCTCAATGGCAACCCTGACCATCAGCCATACAAGTGTTCATCAGAGTAACTCTGTAGGTTGGCTCAGTTTAACCCCTTGCTACTAATTTTTCTGAATAAGAACAGAGCATTGATGTGCCTTGGGACACTGGCCCTGGTCACATGCACAGAACACACGCCTTAAGAACATAAGAGATCGGATCTTAAATATTCTCACCACAAAAAAGAAATACTATGATGTGCTAGAGGTTGTTAGCTAACAATATGGTGGTAATCATTTTGTAATATATGAGAATACTAAATTAGCTTATTGCATACTTAAACTTACACAGTGCTATATGTCAGTTATATCTCAATCAATCTGGGGGAATATTATATCTAAGTAGTAGTGGTAGATATAAGATTTTGGTTGTTGCTATTATTATTACTATTAGGAGGAAGAAGAGGGAAGAGGAGAAAAAGGAGAGGGGACATTTATGCAGCATTTAATTCCTCCCAGATGCTATTCCAAGCACTTTACATGTATCTCTTATTCCTTACAACCACACTGTGAGGCAGGTATGCTCGTTTATCTCATTTTTTTTACAGAAGGCAAAAACTGCTGTCACGTACCTAGGCCGTGAGCTAGGGCTTGAGCTGTGTGAACTTGGTGACTGTACCCACCACCATTAGACTACAGTCAATGGAGGAGTAACCAGAAGAGCAAGAGTGTACAAGTGTAACTGAAAACAAGCACTTGAATTGCAACAGCACATGCTCTTCATCTCTGCCTCTGTCAATTTCTTCCTTCTCCAGATGAACTTCCCTGCTGCTGGCAGGAGATGAGCCTCATGTCTCGTAGCCTCCACCAGACAGAAGGACAGACTGACACTCTCTCCCTTCCCAAGTTCAAAATCCCAAAGAAGGGCCCCAGTTGGCTCAGCTTGGGTCACGAACCAACCTCTGGACCAATCACTTGTGGCCAAATCAATCAATGGGATGTGGAGGCAAGACCCCACTAGGGGGTCAGAATGGGAGGGATGGGAATACAGGGAAAAGTCATTCTCAGGAGAAGGGAGGCAGCATGCTGGGGACGTTAGCATTTATTTCATCCTGAGAGCAAGTGAAGTTTGCCCAGAAGCCTCACTGGGGAGAGGCCAGTTGGCCAAGGATTGAGGGCCCTCCCAGCTGTGGCCCTTCTGACATCTGGTCCAGATGCTGGCCATCATTCCCTAGAAGTGCACACACAACTTTAATGAGGGACTAAAGGGAACAGTCCTCCTGGACCCCCTTGAAGGGGCGTTAGCATGCATTATCATCCTGCTCTGCCTGCCTGCATGAAATATGAAGGGGGTTTTTGAAGACTCGTCCAGAGTGTTAGCAAATGCTCCAGAACAGCTAGCTCATCTGAAAATATCCCAAGCGCCAGACTCATTGTGTAATCTGTTACGTTCCGCAGTTGGGGGTTTGGCAGGAAGTGGGCTGTACTGACATTCATTTCCACGTCATCCGATTTGTCAGTTCTTCTATTCTCCTCCTCCCCCACCTCCTCAATACTGATTTACACCTTTAAGACCCCCGGCTTGGTGAGGCAAGAAAACAGGCCCTACAACCGATCAGAGCTCACTTTGATTCTTGGATTTACCATGTACTAGATGGGTGATCTTAGGAGAAAGCTTTTTGACCTCTCTGAACCTCAATTTTTCCTACCTGATAAGTGGAAATACAAATACCTACTTTGTAAGGCAGCTAAGAAAATTATAAACAATGTGGGGAAAGTCTATGAGTATGCTGCAGTGGTGAATAAATCCCCAAACGTCAGTAACTTAGTGCCACAAAAGTTCTTCCTCACTCCCTCCAAGTTCCCTGCTACAAGGAGCTTTTCTGCACTAGGACAAAATAAGGCAAGTCACCAAGAGATGTTCACACCAACAGAGAGGACAGATGGACAGCTTCTTGGTGTCACTAAGTCCCTAGTCCATGGTCCATGAAGCAACCCCTTTCATTCCATATGCCCGTAATATCCCAGGCATCTTGCTTAAGTATGCCTGAGGTGGCGTTGGTCACTAGAAACTGAAGGAGATGGGATCAGCAGGATTAGGATTAGCAATAGTGGATGCTGCTGGATCACTCACTGAGTGCTTACTATGTACTATGTTCTATCAGTCTGTTTTCTGAGCATATCCGTGCACTCCAAAGTAGACCAATTTCTGCTTAGTCAACCTTCGCACCTGCCTGGGAGCCAGTAATTAGCACCCCATTTCTATTTGGGAGACTGAAGCCTGGAGGGGTGACATCACAGGCAGTCTTAGTTTGGGCTCCCCCAGAAGCAGACATGAGACAGGGATTCAACACAAGGGTTTGGGAAGTGCAGAAAATACCTGTCTACAAGTGGGGACATGAGATAAGGAAGGAAAGGCAACTGAAATGGACTGGTCTCAAGACAGCTCCAGCTGTCACCCCTAGAGATAATCCGATGGAGAAGAGCCATGAGTCCATGTGAAACTGACACCTCAGAGCCATCCCAGCCAAGGGGTGGGGAACCAGGGTATTTACACACCTGAGGGCTGCTTCCAGGAGCACTAATTCCCAGCCTGCCCTCTGCAAGGACAGGGTCACAATCCACAGCTTTGGAGAAAGCCCACAGGCAAGGAGAGACAGATGGAAGTTAGCCAGTACCTAGTGATGTAGGAAGACCAGACCCATGGTGTGGTGGGAAATAGTGAGTTGGCCAAAGAGTTCATTTGGGTTTTTCCATAAGATCTTATAGGAAAACCCAGATGAACTCTTTGGCCAACCCTATATTTAATGACTGACTCTTGAGATGAAAAAAAAAAAAAAAGAAGAAGCCCTAATTTGTCATATTTGTTGATTTCTGTGCTGTAAATATGGTCGATTTCAAGCTACCCATGTGATATCAATTGGCTTGCAAAATCCCCCAAGATTTAACAGCTGGCTCTTGGGCTCTGGTATTCGCATATCAACTAAGCTGGGGTTGGGGGCAGGGCAACAAGACTGTCTGCTACACGTGCCCAAGTCACTCGGTTATTTAGAGCACAGCTGGGATAGTTCAGCACAATAGTGTCTGACTCTAAAATCCATAGCTGCTACATTCTACCATACTCGGTATGAGTCATCCTTATTCCTTCTCACACAGCTTGAGACCCATGCATAGACTGTGGTGAGGAACAAGCTTCCAGGAAAAGAAAAGAGATGCAGATGCTAAAAAGAGAGGGGCAGTGCTATTCATTAATGAGAGGGACCTTCAAAACCATCCAGTCTGACGCCACACTGAATTCTGGGCTCTTTCCGATAGCATTCCTGCCTGGTGACCATCCGACCTCCCCTTGCACAGTCCCCGTGACAGGGAGCTCACCACTCCTCTAGCAAAGAATCAGCATCTGAAGAGTCTCACCTTGCCAGACCCAGATGAGATTCAAACGGTCTGTTCAGGAAAAGTCATTTCACTGTGTCCAAGGCAATGGATGGACTAGGCGCCAGAGGAAGGCACTTGAAGAATGAGCAAGCCGCTAGATCGGACAGGTGGAGCAGATAAAGTGCCTGGTTCCTGACCAACTTAAGCAATGGCTTCTTTTGTCAAAGCCACTCACCCAAAGGGAGACTATCCCATGATAAATGCTGGCCTGGATCAGGCCAGTGAAGCAGCTCGCGCAGGCTTCTGCCTCTAATAGGGCTCTGTGACTTCCTCCAGAGATCAAGGCAGAACTCCAGCTTTCCTGGGCGTGAGAATCCCCAGGAAGCTTCCAGAGACTCCCACTCAGCATGTCTGGGAGTCTGCATGGCTCTCCAGCTCCCAGGCAGCGCTGATGCAGCTGCAGGGCCAGCTTCGTGGCTGTAGAGGCCACGCAGCCCCACAGGACCCCGGGCTCAGAAAGGCCCTGGGCTTGGTTTAATGCTCTGCTGTCTTCAGGGCTTCCCTGGTAGCTCAGCTGGTAAAGAATCCGCCTGCAATGTGGGAGACCTGGCTTCAGTCCCTGGATTGGGAAGATCCCCTGGAGAAGGGAAAGGCTGCCCACTCCAGTATTCTGGCCTGGAGAATTCCATGGACTGGATAGTCGTGGGGTCGCAAAGAGTCGGACACGACTGAGTGACTTTCACTGTCATCATCTTTAGGTTCTTGATTTTTTAGCGTGGAATCCCTCATTTTTATTTTATATCGTGCCTCACAGATGAAAAAGCCAGTCCTGGCTGCTGGTCCCCAAACCATACTTAAGCACCACTGAATTTTTTAAAAAAACAGATCCCAGGGCTTCCCTGGTGGTCCAGTGGTTAAGAGCCTGCCTGCCAGTGCAGGGGACATGGGTTTGATCCCTGGCCCGGGGAGATTGCAAAGCCCACGAAGCAACTAGGCCTGTGCGCCAGAGTACTGAGCCCACACTCTAGAGCCCATGAGCTGCAATTACTGAAGCCTGCACACCTAGAACCTGTGCTCTGCAACAATAGAAGGCATGTAATGAGAAGCCCACACATCGCCACACAGAGTAGCCCCAGCTCACCGCGAATTAGAGAAAGCCGTGCACAGCAATGAAGACCCAGCACAACCAAAAATAAATAATAAATCTTTAAAAAATAAGGACCCCAAACAAACCTCTTCTGAGTGTAAATATGTTGTTCAAAGTGGTCACATTTACATTTATTTAGCACCTAATGTTTATTTAGCTCACTGAACAAGCTACTGGGGTGAGTGAGGATATGGGGTCACTGGGTTCACAAGAGCTGCTCCAGGGAGTTCACAGCAAATGGAGAACTCTGCATTTTATTCATCTGCCCCCTGTGCCCAACAGTGTGCCAGGGCCATGCATGCAGGGTTCACTGACCACAAGTCCAGGCTCTGCTCTAGGGGAGTTCAAACCTTCCTGAAGGAGAGAGATGCCTCCACCCTCATGGAAAACCAAGTTAATAAACACCAACACCTAGTGGAGCTCAACAGAGATATTCAGAAGTCACAGAAATCTCCTTTAAAAATTAAGATGGGAAGTAGAGCAGTCAGTGAACAAGGAGCGACATTTTCAGCATCACGAGCCACCTGTTATGTGTGAGCCAGTCTCAGGGCTGGATGCTCACCCAGTCCTCCCAGTAACCCCAGGGGGACTCTCTGCCAACCCTGGTTTTCAGTTGAGGGAACCAAGGCTCTGAGAAAAAAAGTGACGTCCAAAGTTACATGGCCAGTAAGTCATGGGGCTCAGGGCTGCCCAAGCCCCACATCCACACTCATGACTATTAATCTATGTATTTTAATACCCAGAGCTGTCTCAAGAAAGAGAGACTTGGAGAGGTGGTGAGCTCCCACTCCTGGGAGCATTCCTACAAAGCCTCCAGGACCCCCGGCAAGTGTCCTGGAGAACTCTGAGAATCAGATACTAGGTGGATGGGGTGATGAGAGTCTTTGCCAGAGCTGAGAGATAGTGTAGCGTGATGACTGTAACTGGGGTACCAGGATCAGATTGACTAAGGTCAAAGCTGGTCTTGTCACCCCCTAGCCACACAACTTGAACAGGTTATTTGGTATCCAAAGGCAAGAGTGACTACATTCCAAGCATCTGACTAGCAGACTGCACTCAGATCTAAACCCAAGACTATGATGTTAAGATATTCAATACCTCTGTAAGAGACATCTTTGAAAGATAAAGAGTTCCCTGGGCAGAGCAGTTCATGTCAACGCAGGCTTCAAAGCACACCCCACACCCATCGGCTTCTCTTCACATCCACTACTGCTGCCCTGGTCCAAGCCTCCACCGTGTCTCCACTGGATTAACCCAGTGGCCTCCCAGCTGGCCTTCCTGTTTGGGCTCTTAACCCCCTACAGCATTTATTGTAGACTTTTTGATGATAGCCATGCTGACTGGTGTGAGATGTTATTTCATTGTGGTTTGATTTACATTTCTCTAATAATTAGCAATTTTGAGCATCTTCTCATGTGCCTATTGGCCATCTATATGTCTTCTTCAGAGAAATGTCTATTTAGGTCTTCTGTCCATTTTTTTTTTTTTTTTTGGTATTGAATTTTATGAGCTGGTTATATATTTTAGACATTAACCCCTTGTCAGTTGCATCATTTGCAAATATCTTCTCTCATTTCATAGGTTGTCTTTTCGTTTTGTTGATGATTTCCTTTGCTATGCAAAAGCTTTTAAGTTTTATTAGGTCCCATTATAAGAAGACTGCCTTTTTTTTATTCCCCTAAATGCTTTAGGGCTTAGACCACTGCTGGGCATATAGCAGGCAGTCGTTAAATATTTGTTGAGTAAATAAATGATTTTGTCACCTCCAAAGACAAAAGAAGAGGCTAAAATTACAGAAGGGATGAATTAGGCCAGATACACACAGCCCACACACACGGAAACTCCTCTAATATAGTGAGACCTGGAAAAGGCCATCATAATAAACCAATTTCCAACAACTAAATTAGAAAAAAAAAAAATTATAGCACCCAGTGCTTACTCATTGGTAAGACAATGAGTATCACTGTGGATGATGACAAACCCTTTGAAAAGCAATGAAATAATAAGCATCAAGAGCCATAAAACTGCTCACTCATTATACTTGGTATTCCCACTCCTAAAACTTTAAGAAAATAATTCAACAGTAGCAAGTTTTTGTTTTTGTTTTTGCATAAAAGTGTTTACTGTTTTTATTATCTGAAAAGACCTGGAGTGGCTTAGCTGTCCAACAGTTGGAGTACACAGCCTATAATCATGATTGTTATGAAAACTCAGTGGAGCCACATAGAAAAAGGATTATGTTAAGTGAAAAAAAGCAGATAAAAACTAGAATATATATATATATATATATTCTGGCTCAAGTAGGAAAACTATTTATGAGCAAGTACTAGAAGAAAGCAAGAAGTAATGGAAACGCTTGTGCAGTGTGGTGGAGACTGCAAGCTGCCCACCAGATTTGGTCCCTCCCTTCCTCAAGGACCAGCTAACCAGATTTCCCAGCAGCCCTTGCACCTAGTGGGGCCACATAGCTGAGTTCAAGTCAATGGAATGGGAACAGAAGTGATGTGCCACTTCCTGTTCTGGCCCATAAACTCCTACCACAAGTGCTCCCCCATGCTGTGTCTCCAAGAGTTCCTTAGAAGACACAAGCTGGAGATGTCAGAGACTCTGTGAGCTTGTGCCCCAAGCAGCTGTGCATACCATAAACCACCCCTTCCCCAATTTACCTGGGACCCCCCCATCACAGTTAACGTGAGTCAGAAATAAACTTCCATTGTGTATATGCCACTGGTTTGGGTCTATTTGTTACAACAGTTTAGCCACCTCTCATGAATACGCTGATACAATGCCTGGTGGCTGAGAACTCAGGCTTTGAAGTCCATGACACCTTTACAGTCTGTGTGACTTTGGGAGGGTAGCCGCTCTGAGTCTCCATTTCCTCCAGCAGTCTGTTTAGAAAAATACTATAAAGTCCCTTACTTCTGTGCCAAAGGTGAAGAAGGGGCTTGGCCGGTGGTTCCAAGTGTGGTTTGATTTATGGTTTGGGCATCACACAGGATGCCCAGCGCATCCTGCCCTTCCTTGGATTCTGGAGACGTTTGTCTAAGCTAACGCAAGCTGGTCTCCAACCCTTGCAAACAAGAGTGCTGACTAGTCCAGTGCTGCTCCAGAGGTCACTGTCTGTCTCCCAGCTCGTCACCCAGGCAGAGCTGGTTCAGCCTGGCTCACCCAGGGAGAGACGATCTCTCCTCTAGGCAGGCTAGGATGGGGCCAGTGGGCAGCAACTGGCCCAGTGTCCTCTGCGCCTTAGTGGCAGAACCAAGTCTAGAAACGAGGTTCACCCAAAGCAGCCTTTCCCAAGATATAGCCCCACCCCTGGTGCCCACTCAGGTCAGGCTGGGCTGTTTTCAGAGATGTCACAGACCAGCAGGCTGTGCCCAGTTTGAGAATACCTCCCAGACCAGATGGCACCCCTGGCAGGCCCTCAAAGCCAGAAGAGGCCAAGTTATGCCCCAGAGGCCAACAGGCCCAATATGGTGGGGATGGTCCAAAGTCCCCATGAACAAGGCGTCCCAGTGCCCTCCTTCTTTGCTGGCCAGTCACTCCCAAGGGACCCAGAGCAACAGGTGGATGAGGCAGGCCCAGGCAGAGGCAAGCCAGAAGCGGGGCTCAAACCTCACACACAGAAACCCCTATATAAATGCATGCGCACACACATCACACACAGCCACACATCACACACATCACACCCACATATCACACACACCACACATGACATACACATCACATGTACACATCACACACAGAGACATCACACACATCACATGCACACATCACACTCACACATCACACAGAGACATCACACACATCACATATATATCACACACATCACACATCACACGCACACATCACATACACACATCACACACAGAGACATCACACACATTACATATGATATGCACACATCACATGTACACATCACACACATCACACATGCACACATCACACACACAGCACACACACACATCACACAAGACACAGAACCCATATATAAATGCATCCACACACACATTACACATACATCACACATGCACATCACACACACATCACACATGCATATCACACACACATCACACACACACACACATCACGCACACATCATGCACACATCACGCACATCACACACGCATACATCACACACACAGCACATACTCACGTCACACAAGACACAGAACCCATATATAAATGCATCCATACACAAATTACACATACATTACACACATCACACACGCACACATCACACACGCACACATCACACACACAGACATCACATACATTACACATGACACACACACATCACACATGCACACATCACACATGCACACTTCACACACACAGCACACACACACACATTACACAAGACACAGAACCCATATATAAATGCATCCACACACACATCACACATGCACATCACACACACATCACACATGCACATCACACACACATCACACATGCACATAATACACACATCACATGCACACATCACACACACATCAAACACACACATCACATACACAGAGAACCCCATATATAAATTCATGCATATGCACACCACACACACTCCACACACAAGCATCACATACATCACACACACCCTCTTCCCAAACTCAACACCTGCTGACAGCACCGCAGGCAACAGGGGCCAGCGTGTTGTAGGGGAGAGCCTGGAGTGTGACCTCACATTTTTTGACGTGTGTCAAGGGGATAGCAATATTTGACAAAACCCTTCATCATGTTCCCCATGGGGTCCCCTGCAGACCCCACCCAACCAGCTCCATGCACATGGCCGCTCAGACCCTTACTCACTGGGTCCCAAGATTGACCACTATTCCAGGGGTTGCATAAAGACATGTAACAGCAGGACACTGGTGGCCTTGGGCCGGGTTTCCTAGAAGCAGAGCCAAAGACAGGGACTTGGGTGGGCATGAGTTTTTAAGGGGTGGGGGTCTTTCAGGAGAAGGGAGGTGGGGGCCTGAGGAAGCTAAGGGGAAAGAGCTGAGCTCTGAAGACAATGTCTTCCCTCGACCTGTGCTCTGGAGCACAGGCTGCAGCACCCAGAGGCGGAGCCAGCCTTCCCCGGGGCTGCGCCTACTCCCTGGGGCAAGGGCTCCCCTCCCACCTGGAGAGGGTGCTTCTCCAGAGAAGGCACGGCTGTGCCGCACTCACGGCGGCTGGGGAAAGGTGCCCTGGCCAGACCAGCGGGGCCTGGGTCAGACTCCGACGGCCTCTGCACAGTGTAGGCCGATGGAATTGTCTGAAGCTCTGAAAGGAAGGAGAGAATTCATCTCTATTCATCGATGCCTTTCAGAATATCGCGCATCTGCTGTGGTGTGGGTAGTGAGCAACCAGAACGCTGCGACCAACTCCACTGTCACAGCCACACCAGTGGGTACCACCTAATGTCAGCCCCGCCTCTGAGAAGGAATCACACCACGAGGCAAGCCCTGCAGCTGCAGCAGGTGCTCTCCGAGCATCACTCTCCTGATCCTCACAGGATCCCCAGGAATGCCCGCCTGCTCCCCATCTTACTGTGGAACAGCCGCAGGCTCCAGGGAGTTAGGCAGCTTGTCCAAAGTCACGCAGCCCAGCAAGCAAGCAGGGGACAACTCACACTCAGACCTGCCTGCCTCCAGGCCAGTGAACAGTTTTCCACTCTGCCTCACTGATTGAAAGAGATGAAAAAAGAAGGCAAACAAAAGAAGGCCTGCTTCCAAGAGACACGAGGGTCCCTCGGTGATGCTGGGATCATGATTTTATCATATTCAGAGGGGAATGAAAGGCACGGGAAACAAGTGATGTGTGATCTCCTGTCATGTTGGGAGACGCTGTTTCCCGAGAAATGTACATTTCACAGAATCAATATGCTCTGAAGCCTCAGAAAGTCGAGGAAGACAAACAGCCCCAACCCCTGCACGTGAGAGCCCTGTTACAAGAGACAGTAGAATTAAATGGAATCATCTGGAGCAAGTAGGTTGTTAACATTCAATATTAATGACCCACTTCAGCCCCAAGGAAGTGAGCCGTGGGCTTTGCCCGGCTGTGTGCTCCACTGTTAAAAGACTGACCTGTCCTGAGATGGGGATTCCTTGCCCTTCCTGCTAAAGGATGGTGACAGAACTGTGTCCGCTATCCTGGGGTCAGTAAACGTTTTCCTTAAAGGAACAAATAAATTATAAATATTTGTGGGCCATGTGGATTTCTGGTGCAACAATCCACTCTGCCATTGTCCCGCAAAAGCAGCCATAGATGACGTGTAAATAAACAGGCTGGCTATGTTCCAATAAACCTTTATTGACAAAAATGCCCCCCCACCCCAGATCTGACCCATGGGCCACCCTGTCTATCCTATTCCTTGGCTTTTCCAGGTAACCAATGTGTGCAGTCTGGATGCCGGGCCATTTCCTGGCCTCAGGACATATCCCTAACTTGGGCTTTTTGTCCCTTGGGGTCCCTGGCTACATTGAAGTTCAGACAACAGAGGTTAGATGGCACAATATGAATTCATGCCCACAAACTAAACCAGGAAAAACACTATGAGGCTGAGCATGTGACATTGCCACATTCTATCTTTTTTTAAATAAATGTTTAAACTTTTTATTTTAGAACAGTTCTGGGAAAAGATAGTACAGTTTCTGTATGCCCACATATTGATGCATTATTATTAATTAAAGTTCAAACTTATTCAGATTTCCTCATTTTTATTTAGCATCATTTTTCTGGGCCCTTTATTTCTTCAGTCATTAATCCATGTCAGTCAGTATGGTACCATGGGTATTTATTCTATACTTGGAGTTATAATCCAGTACTACTTTATTCATTTTGTTGGTCACAGTTGTACCAGCTTTGACTGTGAGAGCTCTTTCAGCTGCTCCTGTGTCCATTTGAGATGCTCCCCTCCCCCTCCCCATCATCAATGTGCTGATTTGTCTTGATTTGTTTAGTGCTCCTGAACCAGGCTGGGACCTGGGACCCTTTGCTGCAGTGTTCGTACCTGGACAACCCTCTCTAGCAACAAAATACAGAGAAACGATGATGAACTAAAAATAACTGTGTGCCTGCACGGTTGGAGCAAATTATGGCCGACAAGATACCAAGCGACCGAAAACCCAACTGCCACTTTTGAAGAGCCAGGAGAAAAAACAGGGGATGGGGAGCAAAAACGGGGTCCTGTGCATGCCCCCTGCACTCAGAACCAAAGTGAAAGCAAGTCACTCAGTCATGTCTGACTCTTCGCAACCCCATGGACTATATATAGCCTCCCAGGCTTCTCTGTCTATGGACTTCTCCAGGCCAGAATACTGAAGCGGGTAGCCCTTCCCTTCTCTAGGGGATCTTCCCAACCCAGGGTTTGAACCCAGGTCTCCTGCATTGCAGGCGAATTCTTTGCCATCTGAGCCACCAGGGAAGCCTGACCAACACCAAAGAGATGGGCAAACCGCCTAAGCCACCCTTCCTGCCCAATCCCTGAACACACCTCTACCCTCAAGCCACATAAGGAACCAGCTTGTCCCACCTTGCAGAGCAAGCAGGGGACCCTGTTACTTGTGTTTGCTCCCCGCTGCTGTAGCAGGTACCCTAATAAAGCCTTGCCTGAATGTCTTGTCTGGCCTCTTATCAATTTCTATTGATTGAGGAGGCCAAGAACCCTGGTCAGTATCACTTCCTTACTTTCTGACACTATAGGATGCTCCAAGCTCATCTTATATATCCCACCCCAGTCCTAGGACACTTCTCCACGGAGCCCTGGTGCTTTTGATTGAAGCGGGGTGTAGTTAGAGAACGGGGATCTAGGCACTGGGGGTTTGTTGCCGCTACGCTGTCATCCCTTCTGGCCTCACTCAGCTGGCAGAGCAAGGAAGCATATGTATGTTACTAGCCTGTGTGTGTGCACATATGTATAAATATTTCCAAATGCAACCATCTGTGTCTATATGAAACTTGAGTTCATACTGACGTCTCCAACTCTAACCCATCACCACATGGATCATTCTAGTCTTCTTTGCTTACTTGTATCGTTCCACTCCAACCATGAGAAACTGGCTCCCACGTTCACTATTCATTTACTTGTTTAATTTCAGTATGCACGTTGGGCTTCCCAGGTGGCACTAGTGGTAAAGAACCTGCCTGCCAATGCAGGAGACTCAGGTTTGATCCCTGGGTTGGGAAGATCCCCTGGAGGAGGGGCATGGTGTGAATTAGTCAACCATTTTGACCTATAAAAATGGCAGTTTCATATGGTTCATCCTAAATAGAAGTGACATGGTCTCAATATGAGTCATGTGGATGGATCATGACCAACATTATTACTAATGACCATTCATTCATTTGGGATTCCCTGGTGGCTTAGATGTCTGGTAAAGAGTTTGCCTGCAATGCAGGAGACCTGGGATCGATCCCTGGGTTGGGAAGATCTCCTGGAGAAGGAAACGGCAGCACACTCCAGTATTATTGCTGGAAAATCCCACGGATGGAGGAGCCTGGCGTTTAAGCCTGGCTGCACGTTCCCACCACTAAACCCCCAGTCACAGAGCAGGGTCTGGCATAGCCCAGATGCTCAGATAATGCTTGTCGAATGAACCAGTGTCTCCCCGCCCAAATCAAACTTTACAAAGTGCCCACTAGACTAGAGGTCAGCAGGCCTTTTCCATAAAGGGGCAGATAGTAAATATTTCAGGGTTTGTGGGTCGTACAGTCTTTGCCACAACTACTTACCTCCACTGTTGTTGGATTAAAATAGCCACAGACAATCTGTACATGAAAGGGCATAGCTGTGTTCCCATAACACTTTATTTACAAACACAGTAGCTAACTAGTTGGCCTGGTGGGGTTGTAGTTTTGGGGAGGGGGTTGTTTTGTTTTTTAGCAACTTGAAACTTTTTTAAAATTGAAGTATAATTGATTTACCTTGTTACGTTAGCAAAGTGATTCAGATATATATATGTGTGTGTGTGTGTATATATATATGTATATATATATTTAATTTTCAGGTTCTTTTCCATTACAGGTTATTACAAGATATGGAACGTAGTTCCTTGTGCTATACCATAGGTCTTAAAGAGTGTATTACTCCACAACTCCTAGTTTATCCCTCCCCTACTTTAGTAACCATAAGTGTGTTTTCTATGTCTGCAAGCAACTACTATAGAGAACATTATGGAGGTTCCTTAAAAATATATATAAAAAATAGAGCTACCATATGATCCAGCAGTCCCACTCATGGGCAAATATCTAGAAAAAATGAAAACTGTAATTCAAAAAAATACATATAGTCCTATGTTCATAGTAGCACTGTTGATAATAGCCAAGAAATGGAAACAAACTAAATGTCCTTCAACAAATGAATGGATCAAAAAGATTTGCTACATATATGCAATGGAATACTATTCAGCCATAAAAAGAATGAAATACATATGTATGGCTGAGTCCTTTTGCTGTCCACCTGGAACCATCACAGCATTGTTAATCTGCTATACTCCAATACAAAGTTAAAAGTTTTTTTTTTTTTTTTAAAGAATGAAATGATGCCATTTGCAGCAACATGGACAGACATGGAGAATATCATACTAAGTGAAATCAAACAAAGATAAATGTCATATGGTATCACTTATATATGGAATTCTAAAGAATTATACACATGAACTTATTTGCAGAAGTAGGCTCCGGGGGTCAGGGTTTGCAGACCCCCACCCTCAACCACTGTCACTCTTAGACCTTGCTTTCCCATGTGATCAGTTCCTTGCCACCATTAACTAAGTATCACTCATCACTTCGGTGAAGTGTTCCCAAAACTGGCAAGGGAAGCAGCGTTTTGGATAGGCAGCAAAATGTTCTTTCTCCATATACCCATCCACCCCAGCCCTGAAGAGGAAGCGAAAGAGGCCCATCTGGAGTTTGATCACTCAGCAGCGGTCAGCCACCTCTTCCTCTCAGCTCCAAGAGCAGAAACAGGATAAAAATGCAGCAGCTGTCAGCTTCCCTCTTCTTGCCAGCCGTCTCCCCTGCAGACTAGACAGGGAGGGGCAGCCGTCAGTCCCTAGAGGCACGGATTCTGCACAGACGTGGGGACCGCTTATTCCAATGCATTCATCTATTTTACAGAAACTTTAAGTTCCAAAAAGCAAATGCAAGATGGGCTGCTGTTTCATCCACACGGTGGAACAGTGAAACAGTCACTCATCTGAAAGGGTATGGAAGTGCGTGGCATCGCAGATGAGCCCAGATGTGGGGGGACAGCAGAAGGACTTAGAGACAGTGGTCAAGCTCCCCCTGCAATCCCACCACTGTATCATGAAGCATGAACGCCCCCCCTGAGAAGGGGGAGGGAGGGGGTCTCTGCATACCTTTCCCCTGGGCCCTGGCACACAGTAGGCCCACAGGAAGATGAGCTTCTTCCCTCCCCTGGGCATGTTGTAACAAAGCCATCGTTATTTGCTAATGAAAAGATAAAGCCAGAAATGATGAGTGACTGCGACCTGGTCATCAAGCCGTGAAGGGAGGAGAGCTGACTTCTATTGGTTTTGCCACCCAGGATCCCTTGTTTCTCTGGGAAATGCTCGTCCCCACTGCAGGAGCTTCGCATGGCATGGATGGAGCTGTGGCTTGGGGCCTGGCCAGGCCCCTGCAATCCTGCAGTTTGCCTGTCAGCCCTTCACCTTCCCCAGAAGGACACAGGGTCTGTGGGATGGGAATTCTCTTTCTGTTGGGCCTGCAAATTGGGATGATTTAGGCCCAAAGCTGCAGGGTGACCACCTTCTGCAGAAGCAGGACAGGCAGAAGTCAAAGCCAGTTTTCCCAAACTTCACTCACAGTGGAGGTCTTCCCACGGCTGCCCTGCCTGCGGCTGAGCGAGAAGCCGTGGACCTGGTTTCAAAGTCGGCCGGTTTCCAGCAAAGGGCTCTTTCAGAGCTAAGCACTGAGAGCTGGCGTAGAGCCTTGATGGAGGGAAGAGCATGGTCAACTCACAAAGGGAAACAGAACTGGGAGGCTAAGACATACCCTGGATGCAGCCACGAACAGAGCCAGACACTCCTGGGGTTCTCCGCTACACTGGCAGTGAAATGCCCCATTTTGCTTAAGCTAGTTGGAGTTGGGCTCCTACTACTTGAAATGAAAATAGCCTTGACTAACACAGGTAGAAATACATTGATTTACTGGAGGTCCCTCAGTCACTGTCCATTGATGATAGACCTTTATTGAGTATTATTCCACCTACCTAGTGTTGCATAACAAATTACCCCATAACTTAGAGGCCTAATACAATCATACATCATGTTCACGGATTCTGAGTCAGGAATTTGAGAAGAGTTCAGCCAGGCAGGGCTTCTGAAAGGGTCTCTGAAGCAGCAGCAGTCCGATGTTGGCTGGGGCTGCAGTCATCCAAAGCCTTGACCAGGGCTGAAGGATCCAGGTCCTGGGGCCCTGAAATGCCTCTTTGGCAAGTTGGAGTGGCTGCTGTCCAGGGACCTCAGCTCTCCAGGGGGCCGCCTATGTATCCCCACACAAGGCAGCTGTTTCCCCCAGGAACAAAATGGCGAGTGCAAAGCCCTTTATTTTTATTTTTTTAATTAGAGTATGCTGTGTGTGTGCTCAGTTGCTCAGTCATGCCTGACTCTTTGTGGCCCCATGGACTGTAGCCCACCAGGCTCCTCTGTCCATGGAATTCTCCAGGCAAGAATACCGGTGTGGGTTGCCATCTCCTGCTCCAGGGTATCTTCCCAACCCAGGGATTGAACCTGTATCTCTTGCATCTCCTGAACTGGCAGATTCTTTGGCTCTGAGCCACCTGGGAAGCCCTTACCGAAGTATAGTTGATTTACAATGTTGTGCCAATCTCTGCTGTAAAGTAACTGTTATACACATACACTGTACTATGCATATTCTTTCACTATGGCTTATCGCAGGATATTGAGTATAATTCCCTGTGCTATACATGAGGACCTCGTTGTTTATCCATTCTAAATGTAACAGTCTGCATCTACCAACCCCAGACTCCCAGTCCATCCCTCTCCCTCCCACTCTGCCCCTTGGCAACCATCCGTCTATTCTGTGATTCCGTTTCTGTCTCATAATCTGTGTTGTATTTTAGATTCCACATATAAGTGACATCATATAGTATTTGTCTCTCTGTCTGACTTACTTCACTTCATGATAATCTCTAGTTGCATCCATGTTGCTGCAAATGGCATCATTTCGCTTTTCTTTACGGCTGAGTTGTATATATATACACACCACATCGTCTTTATCCATTCATCTGTTTATGCGATGCCCTTTATAACCCCATCTGAGAGGGCACATGTCCCCACTCACCCCGGAGTCCAGCCCTGACTCTGTGCGAAGGGACCCATGAAAAGGCTGTGGGGACTGTTGGGGGGAGTCAGTCTGAGGCGGGCTCCCTTCCTCAGGCCCCCACTTGTGCAGGGCCTGGAACTGCGGATGGCTGGGACACAGTCCTCATTCCCAGTGAGCACTCAGCCTAGACAGAACGGAATGGAACCACACAAACTTTGTTCCCAGAATCCTTCCCAACTCCCCTCATCAGGTTGCTCCAGCTTTCGAGGAAAGGGGGAATGCTGCCCGTTGGATCTGGATTTGTGTTTGGGGAACTGGGTTTAAGCATTTAGCCAGGTAACTCTGGTTCTAGAAACAATGCTGAAGAACAGGTAAAGGCCTGACCCTCCGTTGCACACAGGGCTACACGTCACTGTGCTCTGACTAAACTGATCACAGCTCATGCCCACATCTCTGGCACATGACATTCTCTTTCTCAACACCTGAATTATCCCCAACCTGGCGCATAGATGCCCCGTCTCATTCTGTACAGCAGGAGACGGCAGAGCACAGTGGTTAAGAGCCTGCAGCCGGGTTCAAACCCCAGCTCTGCCACTTAGTGGCTGCGACGCTCTGAAGTCTGTTTCCTCCTGTGAGGGAGAGCTGAAAACATACTCATGTCGTAAGGTCCTGAAGCCCCAGCACCTCATGCGTGAAAGGACTCAGTGCGGTGCCCGGCACATGACCCACTCCTTTCCACCGCTGCTCGTCATTCAGGGAGGCAATCACTCGCTTTTCCCTTATGACCCCTCTCCAGAGTTGAACACAGACCTTTGAGAGTTGAGCACGAGGACCACCTCCTCCCTCTACCCCTCTCGTAGCCCCGGCCCCCTACACTCCCCATGCCCACCGCCAGCACCCCCCCACCCACGTCCAACCGTCCTTGCTGGTTGGATGGTAACATTCCAAACAAAGGAAACCCAGGGAAGACCCAGGGGAAGCCAGCACCTTGGAATGGCACTTCCCTGGCTGTCAGTCTCTGGGGGTATCCTCGCCGAGGCTGGGCTACTTTAAAAGCAACGAGGCGCAAGCAAGGGAGTTCTTCAGGGACCCGTCATTTAAGACATCTTTAATTACTCATGGGGGAAAGAAAAAATCTGTCTCATGTAACTTTTGCTGCATTTAAAATCCTCTGTCCATTCATCCTCACACCTCACAGAGGGGACAGGGGAGTTGTCCCGAGATTGCCAGAAAATGAAGACAATCACAGGCAACAGAACAGGACGAACTTCCATCCGGGCTGAGAAAGGCAGCAGCCTTTTTCCAGGAACAGAGCCCTTTCAGAGGATCCACCGGCAAGGAAGGTGACCTGCAGCAGCGACGGGGAAAGGCTGCCCCTTCATGGCGGCGTCCGGAACTGGATGGAACACACTGACATTTAGTTGTATCTTCCACAAGCTCTTAACCTTTACGCTGCGTCAATAAAAAGCCCCATTAACATTTAAAAGGCATGTTTCTGCGTGTCCACTTGGAAGAAGAGTTAGAAAACACTCCAAGAAATGGATTATGCATCTCGTCTCTCCCAGATCTCCAAGAGCGTACTTCCTTCCACGGTGAAAAAGTAATACCTGTGAAATGGTCAAGAGCCCAACAGCCGCTGGCCTGGAAATGCAGCAGCTCTTCGGGAGGGCCCCTGGAGCCCGGGAACCCTCAAGCTGACTGTCCTCACTGGTCGTGGCGCCCAACAAGGCCTCCTGCCTTACTCCTCTTTCCCTTTTGGGTCCTTCCAGACTCGGCCTAAACATCGTGCCGGGGAAGCTTCCCTAAGCTCTCAGGTGGGACCTGACCTCTGCTCTGTGCCCCTTTGGCCACTTGAGCCTCCTCCACCAGGAAGCCTTTGGCCCTCCGCCCTGCCCTGTCCCCTGACAGGCTTGTCTTCCACCCAACAACGGACGGGTCGTGCGCTCTGAGAGCGGGTGCCACGTGTCCACATCCTCGCCTATCCACGCACGCATTCATTCCCTCATTCCTTCTAATGTGCCCACTCCACAGGGAGCGCTGGGGACACGACAAGGAACAAAACGGGGTCGTCCTCATCCAGCTCCCGAAGTTTACACTCTTGTCTGCTCTGCTCATCTCATAGCCCCGGTGCCTGTCACACGTGGGGCTCAATAAGCATCGGATGGCTGGATGTCCCTGCTTCCAACCTAACTCAGTTACTTCCCGTAAGAATGAAATTAATGCTGTTCAAATGCTGAGAATTCCTGTGGATCCCTTATGCAAACTGGCAGCCTTCAAGCTTCACACAGCCTACGTATGCATTTTGTTTCGCCAGAAGTTACAAACTGAATTTGTCGCTAACATTTAAAACTTGGAAGAGTTCACAGAAAACTGTTTTTCCGGCTTCTCTAGAGACGTGAAGCCATGATCCCGCAGCACAGCAGGGGGGCCTCTCGGATTCCTTCAGACAAGGCAGGGCTCTTCACACCGTCACCTCCCACCCTGAACCAAGTCAGGGCTCTTCACACCGTCATCCCCCACCACCTCTCCCGTTTTCCTATCACTGAGGCCAAAAGCCAGCTGCCACGTGTCATTTCGGCTTCACTCAGGACCCACATGTCCCTCCAGGTGGCTCAACTGTGACCCCAGCATTAGGCCAGGGTCCTCCAAGGACTGCACCCAAGATGAGCTACAACACAAACAAGTGGGCCATTTTATTGACTTTTTACCGCATAACACACCCTCTTAGGAGTACACACAGGCTGTGAGGTTTCCAGCAGGGACCTCAGATGCACAGGGGTGTTAAGGGGAGGGTCAGTCCAACAGGAGCTTGATTTGGGAGTCAAGACACCCATTTACTGGAATTCTTTTTGCAAATGAAGCTGGAAGACTCAGGATAACATTCGCACACCACCAGCACAGCTTAAACACTTCTTTGACAAAAATAAAAATAATAAATTATCCTCGACTCAGAAAATCAATTGTGCTCTGCAGAATGACAGGAGGGTTCCTTCACAGTGTCACATCGGGGCCAGGGAGGAGAGGCTGATGGGTGCCTGCGCCCGCGGAGCTGATGACAAGAGTCACGCGCGTCCTCCACACCAGGGGCCTGTCCCGAGGGAATCCCTCACGTCCGCCTTGTCTTCTGTTTCTTGGCTTGTCTCTTTGCGTCTTCCGGGCCACTATTGTCAGAGGCCGTCTGGCCAAGGGCTCGGACTCCCTGCAGGCGGCTTGTCAGCTGCAGCAGCAAGGGGATGAGCTGGGAAGAAAGAGAGTATGACAGAGGGGGGCTCCAGGAGAAGACTTTCGTCCAGCGGCACACCAAAGTCCCTGCCCCGGGCCATCCCCGCCGCTCTGTGCTCTCAGCCCAGCCAAGCGCTGAGCGGGTCACCAGAGACCCAGAAGTACTTCAGGGTTAAGGGGTAGGAGGGATACAAGAGGCTTCTAGCCTTGAAAGAAGGCCTTGGCATTGGTCTTGGGAAGACCCCCTGGAGAAGGAAATAGCAGCCTACTCCAGAATTCTTGCCTGGGAAACTCCATGGACAGAGGAGCCTGGTGGGCTACAGTCCATAGCGTTGCAAGAGTCGGACTGGACCCAGCTATTAAACCGTTATCATGAAGCACGGTCACCTCTGTAACAATGGACACTCCTCCCCGGCCACGTCCCAGCTGCGAGGGATCCGCCCCCTACTCGCACGCCTGCTGCCCTGAGGGCTCGGGCCCCCTACCTTGTCGTGGTTGTAACCGGCCAGCAGGACGAGCAGCGTCAGGGGCAGGGCGATGTACGATCCCTGGGCGATGTCCTGCTCGGGCAGTTTCCTCTGCGAACACCCAGAGCACCGTCACCCCAGACTAGCTCTCTGCCAGCACCCCATCCACAGCCCAGACCTGCCCGGCCTCCTCAAGACCCCCAGCACCCACGTGACCCAGACACTCAGTACCCAAAAGAAGTAACTGAAGCGACACAACTAAATCCCCCTCGCTTGCTCTCTGAAGCTCAGGAATAACCAGGTTCCAAGAACAAGGTGTTCCTCACCCCCGGACCCTTCACTGTCTACACTGAGGAGACGCAGAGCTGCGGGCGGCAGGGGACCCTGTGGTTCAAATGCATGAGGGCCTCATTTTGCTGAGCCCCAGCCACACCCAGGGACTCTTTCCTCTAAGGAGGCATCGAGAACCCACTGTTCCAGACTCGGGGACACAGTGAGCACCAAGCAAGTGCCAGAGGTCACACCCAGTGAGGCGGTGAAGCAGTACTGGGGACCCGGGGCCGCTCACCCTTCCTTCCAGGGGAGGCCAGACTGTCAGTTGCGCCAGTGAGAACAGAACACAGTTCCCAGCCTCCCTCGCAGCCAGGTGGGGCCCTGGGGTCAACTGTGGCCACAGAACAGGAGGAGAAGTGACAAGTGCCACAGCCAGGCTGTACCCTGGGTGTGCCCTTCCTCCTTGCTGACTGGACAGCCTCCAGCCAACTGTGCCATTCCAGGAAGGGCGACTGGACAGCCTCCAGCCAACTGTGCCCTTCCTCCTTGCTGACTGGACAGCCTCCAGCCAACTGTGCCATTCCGGGAAGGGCGATGTGCTCGAGGAGAGCAGAGCCACGGAGAGGAGGAGCCCGACCCCCAGGAGCTTCTGCACAACCCCCTGAGGTCAACGAAAGAAAGAACCTTCCCTCCTGCTGGAGCCCGGAAGTGCTAGGTCTCTGTAATAGCAAATGAACCTATATCCCAACTCACTCACTCCACCTCGACAATGGAAACAAATAAATTAAAGAACTTTCGGATGATGATCAAACAGGTTAACAAGCCATAGCGCTGTTCTCAAGGTACAGCCCGGGAGCCTCTTTCAGGAGATCTGCACAGTCCAAACTGCTCTCATTATACTATGAAGATATGACGTGCCAGTCTCTCTCTCATGTTCCTACAACGGGGCAGGGGACGTTCCCAGAGGCTGCAGAGTGACGACGTCCTCACTCTGACAGGTAACGGGACGTGTGGCCTGTGGATGCTTGTGTTTTCCACGTGTCTCAGTTTTCATTTCTAATATGATAAACATACATATAACCCACACAAACCAAAGGTCTTTGAGATTCACAACTAACTTTAACAGTGTGAAGAACTTCCAAGATCAAAGCATCTGCGGACACGCAGGAAGGAGAAGGACCATAGGTCCTCTGACCCGAGACGACAGCCGGAGCGAGACGCTCCCTTAATAAACAGAATAGCGGCAGGATCCCTAACTGTCTGCCCCCACATTTTTTGACTTGTCTTAGATCCCAAACCAGTTTCCATCAAAGTAAATCCTTAAGAGCAAGTGAGAGTCAGTGGGGAGAGGCAGAGCAACTATGAGGCGAAGCTCTGAGGACCGCAGTCCAGGCTCCAGGCCGGGTCTTCCCGTGTGACCTTGGGCAGTCATGTTAAGACTTGGTTGACTCAACTGAAAAATGGCGATAATACAAACAGCACCTACTGTGGGGAATGACGAGGTAAGTGGAGTGGTTAGCAGTGCGTGAGACACTGGGTGACGTGTGGGGAACGTGGTCGTCGGAAGTGACATTCAGCACGGGATGCAGTGAAGCGCCCTGACGACCCTCGTAAGCGTATGGTGCTGAGCCACCCGGCCGGCGGCGGGGACGTGAGAACCTGGCTCTGCCACGCACCCCCAAGTAAGTCACTCAGTCTTTCTGAGCCACCAGAAGGATGCAAGAGAGGCACCTCCCCATGAAGGCCTGGGATGAGGACCCACCAGGCCCTCCCTCCCCTGGCACGTGGCTCTGCTCCCACGGTCTCGGAAGTGGGACCACACTCCTGGCGACAGGGACGAGGCCTGCCCGCTTGGGCCCCACCAGGTGGCACCTCCGTGCTGCCCGGGCTGCCCACGCGCTCCCTGGAGCCGGGAGGTGCCCGGCGGACGTCCAGGCTGCAGCCCTAGTGCCCTCCGCGGAGGCACTGCTCCTCCCCAGGGTTGCGTGCGCCTCCACCCGGAGACACTGTCCCTGCCATGCTCGTCTCTGCCACTTCCTCAGTCTCTGCTGAGGTGAACGAGACAGGTGCTTCCTCCTGGGGTCAGAGGAGGAACCCTCTACTCAGGGTAAGGCCGTCGAGCCCAAGTCACCGAGCAGGAGCCAGAAACCAGCAGAAGGGCCGCGTCCACGTGCAGGCTCCCCTACGCACGAGCCTCCCGCATGCCCTCTATTCTCAGGGACGAGGACTCCACCAGCTTCCCACACGGACGGAGGTCTGAAAAGCACTCGGTAGCACCTTGGAACCACTGCACACTCCACGCCCGGAAGCCCCCGTCTCCTTACCGTGGGGTTGAAGACCAAGGTGATGTGTTTGTGGTAGCCCGCTGCTGTGAAGGACACCTGCGGCAGGACGAAGTCGTACTGGGACCTGGGCAGCGTGGAGTCCAGAAGGACCACGTAATTCTGGGCACAAGGAGGGAGGCGCAGTTTTTACAAAGGGCAGTTGGGGCAAAGCAAACGAACACTAAGTCCTAATGCATGACTGTGACGCAAAGGACCTGGTGTTTCCTTTAGGAACCCCCAAGTTTACACCTCCACGCCTAGGCCACTAACTCACACGTGGCGGCCTCAGCGGGCCAGTCCAGCAGCGTCAGCCGTGCAACCCTGCCGTCTCCGAACAGGCACTCGGAGCCCGCGGCTCGTCTTTCTAAGTGTATCCAACCATGGCTGCTACGTGGTCTTTAGAGAACCTGACTTTACGAAACACACACAGTTCTAATGAATGAATTCTGATGAGGGAGACACACAGTTAAACTGAGGAACTGAATGAAAACCTTGTTTTCATTCAAAACAAGGTTGACTTCCAAGGGACGATTCTTGGCTCATTAGCTGGTGAGTTCTAAGAATGCGGCGTCCTCTGCAGAGGTCCTGGTCACCGTCACAGGCCTGCATGCTGAGCCCCAGCCAGGGGCCCAGAGCTGTGAGCATGTTAGGCGTATGCTCTCAACCACTCACAAGATCGGGACTACTGCCCCATTTCACAGATGGGGGGAAAGAGGCCCGAAGAAGGGAAGCGTGACGTGCCCAGGGTCACTCAGCTGGTAAGGCACCGAGCAGGCTGCAAGCCCCGGGGAGCCTGTGACCACACTGCAGTGCTGCCGGATGTGGCTCGATTACTAAGGGCGCCTGGAGCAGTGCGGAGAGGCCCCAGACTCTGCCACAACCTGCTTTGTTATTTCACAGCCACTTCACACCGAGAAAGGCCAGAGGATCATCCCTGTGGCAGGGGGCAGGAAGCCAGGGGAGGAACCACACAGGCTCACCGCTCACGCTCTCAGGCTAAGTCCCCAAAAGGAACCAAGTTCTCGCCAAAGTTTGCTGCCACCGGGGCAGCCACAATAGCTGGCTCTGTGCAATAAGAGCTGATGGCAAACATCTCGTCATCAGTAAGTGATGACGGCCTTGGTTAAATAGATTACGGTATTTTCTCTATCATGGTCTCCTGTGCAGTCATTAAATATCATGCATGAGAAAGGACGGGTGATAAAGTCTTCACTGAAAAGCACAGATTACGAGAAAACGTACAAAACAGTCCCAGCTTCATATTACTAAAACAAATACACATGTGTTTTTATATTTATACACACATGCACATGCGTCAAAAAAGGTCAAAAGGAAACCTATTGACATGTTAACAGCAGTTGCTTCTGGATGACAGTATTACGTCTGATTTCTATCCCCTTCCCCGATCTCCTGCCATGATGAATGTGTATTATTTTTATAACAGAAAAAGAGCTAATTCTGGAAAAAAAAATACCTAGAGAGCCCCACCTCCTCTGATTCAACTGTGTCAGCAAGGTGGCATGAGGGGAAAAAGTGGGAAAACTGAGTTCCTTCAGCGGAAAAGGGGAGTCGTTCCAGCAAAGACAGCGCGGAGAGGAGCGGGCTCACCTGGCCGTCCCTGAGCAGGGGCGGGAAGTGGAAGAAGAGGGACTGGCCCAGGGACACCGTCTGGATCGGGTTGTCGAGGTTGTCACTTTTGTAAAGCTTCACCTGGAGGACAGAGACAAAGCAGGGCGTGCTTTTAAAACTCCAACGCGATAAACACCGCATTTTCGACACCTTGGGATGGCTTATCTCTTAGGGGAGAGGAACTCTGGAAACACTGATCTTTGAAAGGGCAACCGTCCTCCCTGACGGGCCGTTCCTAATGCATCTGAGACACCAGTGATGTGACAGTTGTCAAAATGTTTTAAGGTTCTGACAACTTACGTTAATGCTCAAAATAGTAAACACCTGTTAGTATAGTGGTAACATTAAAGAGAACAGCTTCTAACGTATCTGTAACATGCCAGGGGCGGGGCAGGCACTTCACGTACATCATCACCAACCTTGACTCCCAAAGGGGCATCACTGTTGTCCTCATGGAGACCAAGAGAGCCTGGTCACCTGATGTCATCACTGCCAGCCTTGTTCACCTGGCGTGCCCCCCAGCGTGTACTGTCACCTCAACCCACAGCTGCTCCTTAAACTCCAAACACGTTCCCATTTGGCACTGGGCTCCTGGCCGCTTCCAGGAGCAGCTCAGTGTTCTGTTGGTGGCCTTTCTTTCCCTCCAGCCCAGGTTCGCTGCCTGTCCCCACCATCATCTGACTCTGAGTCCACTGCCTGCCACACGCACCTTGCACAGAATTTAGAAAGTGACCAGGTGCTTTACCCAAAACCATCTCTCTGTTTCAGACCCCAGATCACTCTGCTCATTCATGAGGCTTCTACTGTGATGCTTCTAAAGACACACAAGGCTGGCAAAACTGTCATCTGAAACCAGACCACGTTCTTCTCTAGTGGTCGGCAGTCATTCCACCAGACACATGCTGGGACTGAAGATTCTTAATCTCAACCTCAATCCTCAGCTAAAGCAAGGGCTAGACAGGCCTGGATATCCTGCTCCCTCTTGTCTTGAAGCCAGAAAGAGCAGAGCACGTTAATTGTCAACAGCTGGCCTTACCCACAATGTAGGAAGATACTCAGAGGAAGTGATCACGTTTCCACTTAAGTCAAATTGATTTATCTGCCGGAAAACTATGATGTTCACATCATCGATGTCATTATTCCCAACCTGGGAAGAGAGAAAGCAAGCTGGGCCAAGGAAGGTGGAAGAGGGGAACCTCTGCTCCAGCAGGGGACATCCCTGGAGCTCTATTTCCTAGCGACTTCCCTTCGCATTCAGGGAACAAAGCTTGCTGTTCGAGCAGCCTGAATCTAAGGTCCCAGATTGAGAGGAGACGGGTGACACCTCACCATGGAAATGCTGTTTGACAAAGACAAAACTTTTTTCCTTAAGTTTTAATGACTTATCAACATTTTCAAAAAGAAATTTCATACTACAAGAGCCAGATTTCCCAGCGGCTCTTGAAAAAGAGAAGGATGTTCTTGCCTGGCAGGAATTGGCAAGAGTCAAGCCCCAGCTCCTCCACACCCCCTGGGGTGGGCATGTACCCCCATCAGTCACCTTTTCATCTGGGGCCATAGTCCACATGACTGCCTGGGATCCAGATCTGAATCCCCATGGCAGGAAAATATAAAATAAGATGCAGCCGTCACCACCACTTAAAATGCCAAATTCCATAAAGACATCAAGAACACTCATTGTCTAGGCCAAAAACCCTGAATGGCCCACCAGCCTCTGGACCCATCATAATCTTTATCCCTAATACCACCTAATAAAGCCACCAAAGGCTTCTTGTCTGGCCCCAAATCCTCTGGTCTAGCAAATGAGACTTATTCCATGGGAAAAAAACTTCACTGCAAATGATGCCAGGGACAGCTCCCGTGACCTGGAGGGCTGCCTCCTTAGGGATCAGTTAGCCGAGTCATGATCTTAAAGATCAAGAGACTCTCCTTGGTGAGAAGAACAAGGTCACCTGAAGATAAGACACATCAGTGGTCCTGTCACTGATGAAGCCCATGTTCCCTTTATTACCCTCCCTTGATCTAAAATGCTACTTAGGCCTTGTAGAATAATGATCAGAGCTAGCAGGGGAAGTGGGGAACAACAACTCGGATTTCTGCTCTGGATGCAAGACAGCGCTGCTGTTCATTAAAAGCCCAAAGACGCTGCTTGTAAAGATGACACTATTCTGAGAGGACCCTTAATTAGGATGTAACGTCCCCCCCACAGCAGATGAAAGGCAGCCAGCCAGAGGAACGCTGAAGGATTTTTGATCAGAGATGCAATTATGCACCGATTCTGCTGAAGAATTCCACATCTTACCACGATGACCCGGTGGTGGGGGAGGGCTCGTTCAATGTGGTCATTGCCTTCTGCCTTGAGCTGAACGTGGTACACACAGCCCGGCTGCAAACAAACGCAGGAGTCATTATCTGGAAAGCGGCTCATCACCTGAGACCTGGGTGCAGCCTGCTCTGCCTGCAGGCCCCCATCCGGGGGACCAGTTTCTGTCCCACCTTGGTTCCCAGGCTTATCACCCTTCTTAAGAGTTCCTTGAAAAAGCACCCTGATGTAGAAACCTTTTTCTGAAGTTTCACAATTCCTTCAAACCGTATTCAGCTTCTTCTATCCAAGTAAAATTAAATGTGGTTTCTGATTTCAAAATTGCAAACAAGATAAGCTTATTCTTGTTTAATAAATAAGATAAAATTATTCCCTTTTGCTGTCCATCCCTCCCCTGCACCTGTACGTATGTACTGAGTGGTGTCTGGAATGCCACTCCCAAGGGGTATTATTTCTGGGAAGTGGGATTTGAAGATTTTTTTCTTTTTTACAACAGATTTCCTCTTTATACATTTTATTCTATTCCTCAAATGTATAGGGACATACGATGTTTACCCAAACAAAACTCACTATTCTAAAACACTTTTTTTTGTTGACACTGCACCCATGAAGGATGTACATTATTTACTCCGATCATTTTTTAGCAGAACGCAGTAAAGCACTTTGTTCTAAGCCAGCACATTATGACAGTTTCCAACAGAGGGAAGTAAACTGCCTCGAAGGGCTTCCCCGGTGGCTGGGTGGTAAAGAATCCGCCTGCCAATGCAGAAGACACGGGTTCAATCCCTGGGTCAGGAAGATCCCCCGGAAAAGGAAATGGCAACCTACTCTAGTATTCTTGCCTGGGAAATCCCATAGACAAAGGAGCCTGGCCGGCTACAGTCCATGGGGTCACAAAAGAGTCGGACATAATTCAACAACTAAACAACAAGCAACAACAAACTGCCTTGAAGAAATAAAGTTGTTTGTTTTATACATTGCTATGTGGGCTAGAGGCAACTCTGATAGAGAAAGATAAATGAGTTCAACGGAAAATTTCTCAGAAGGCTGCATATCAGATAAAATTCAGCTTTACGAAAGGCTTTTAACAGTCTAAATGAACCCACCATTTGTCTACTTCTGAACTTTTTTTTTCTTACACATTTATTAAAAGAAAAGATCTGCATCTTTTCCCAAAGGGTGACAGGTCACTTATACTAGCAGGGTTTAAAGAACTTGTAAAATAACCAACTTCTGATCACCAACTGCACACCAAATCTGATGACACATCAGCATCTAGAGCCGGGGGCCGAGTTCAAAGATGACTGTGTGTATCCAAGACGGGACAACCCTGAGACCGTAACTGCTGATTGGTACATTAGCGAGGACAACACGGCCTGGTTTCCTAAAACCACATGCACTGTGACTGTGTGTGAGCAGAGCAGCACCTTAACAACATCCCCTCTATATTAAGCATGAGTCCTTCTGGGGGGGAGTGTAAGGGTGATCTACTTTTTCCCCTTTCAAAATTTTGTCCTTTTCAATATGTTGCTTTGAACTATCTTATAATGAGCCCATGGAACCTTTACAAAGACAGTAAAACTATTATTTTTTTAAAAACCAAGAAAAGTCAAATTTATGATCACCAGTAGACAAATTAATTCACTTTATAGCTCAGTGAGGGCTGGCAGCACTGGGTTTGTTCAAAACAGCTATTAGCAACAGCTATTTGCACCTCAGAAAAAGGTAGCAAGGTGTGAAAAAAAGGAGACGGCACTGCTGGAGATGGGGACCGCAGGCACTGCCCCTCGTTCCCATGCCCAGCAGGGCAGGAGCCCACCCCAACCACCTGGCTCCTCGCTCCTGGCTGCTGACTCAGCGGTTCACCTTCAGCCTCTGGCAGCAAGATTCAGGTAGCTTCTCACCCAAAATGCCTCACCAAATCACTGCCCGGAAAGATCAACTGCGGAAATGCATTTTCCTGGGGGTCAAAATCCTGAGGAAATCTTCAACCAGGGCTCTCCAGCCTGGTGTCCCCTAGGAGCCTGGCAAACCAAGTCCAGACCTTTGACGGGAACCGTCTAAGGCTCGTTCCTCCAGCACCCGAGGCCTGGCACGTGGAAGGCTTTGGCTGTCACAAGGGGGCGACTCCACACAGCATTGAAAGTGCTAATGAATCAACACCTATTACAGGGAGGAGGGTGTGAGGGAGCATTAATTGAAACGCGAATCTATCAAGGTGGAGAAGGAAACTATATTTGGTTTAGTTAAATTAAACGTGTTAAGTTGGTGAGTTTAGAAACACATGTCTGGCATATACACACTACCATGTGTAAGACGGATCGCTAATGGGAAGCTGCTGTATAGCACAGGGACCGCAGTTCAGGGCTCTGAGATGACCTACAAGATGTGTATAAGAGACAGGTATGGTGCTGAGCCACCCGGCCGGCGGCGGGGACGTGAGAACCTGGCTCTGCCACGCACCCCCAAGTAAGTCACTCAGTCTTTCTGAGCCACCAGAAGGATGCAAGAGAGGCACCTCCCCATGAAGGCCTGGGATGAGGACCCACCAGGCCCTCCCTCCCCTGGCACGTGGCTCTGCTCCCACGGTCTCGGAAGTGGGACCACACTCCTGGCGACAGGGACGAGGCCTGCCCGCTTGGGCCCCACCAGGTGGCACCTCCGTGCTGCCCGGGCTGCCCACGCGCTCCCTGGAGCCGGGAGGTGCCCGGCGGACTTGGGAAAGAGACTCAAGAGGGAGGAGGGGATACATGTACGCATAGAGCTGATTCCCGCTGTTGTACAGCAGAAGCTAACACAACACTGTAATGCACCTATACTCCAATTTAAAAAAAAGAAAAATACGTACGAGCCAGTAAGACTCTGGGGGGAATCAACACGGTGATGCAGAATCTGAATTCTTGCCACCGTAAGAGGGAGATGAGCCAGGAACACTGGGTCCACCTGAGAAGAAGGCAGACTGAAGGGCACAGACGCCCCCCAGGCCTACCTCCTGCTGTGACTTGAACCAAAGAAAGCTGCACACAATCCCCCAAGCTGGCAGTTCTGGTGAGGACCACCTTGGGAAAAGAGTGGTCTGACCTTGCTTCTAACCATTTGTGGAGTCGGTGCGCCAGGCACCGCTCCATGTGTATTAACTCACTTCATACTGACAGCCAACCTGGAGGGCAGCCATGATCCTCATCCTCACTTTCAGTTCAGTTCAGTCGCTCAGTCGTGTCCGACTCTTTGCGACCCCATGAATCGCAGCACGCCAGGCCTCCCTGTTCATCACCATCTCCCGGAGTTCACTCAGACTCACATCCATCGAGTCGGTGATGCCATCCAGCCATCTCATCCTCAGTCGTCCCCTTCTCCTCCTGCCCCCAATCCCTCCCAGCATCAGAGTCTTTTCCAATGAGTCAACTCTTCGCATGAGGTGGCCAAAGTACTGGAGTTTCAGCTTTAGCATCACTCCTTCCAAAGAAATCCC
>SJYT01051782.1:351711-472288 GCA_006410635.1 Cephalophus harveyi | reverse complement strand
GTCGTCCCCTTCTCCTCCTGCCCCCAATCCCTCCCAGCATCAGAGTCTTTTCCAATGAGTCAACTCTTCGCATGAGGTGGCCAAAGTACTGGAGTTTCAGCTTTAGCATCACTCCTTCCAAAGAAATCCCTGGGCTGATCTCCTTCAGAATGGACTGGTTGGATCTCCCTGCAGTCCACGGGACTCTCAAGAGTCTTCTCCAACTTGACAGATGATGAAACAGACACAGAAGGCATGGGACACCTGCCTGAACTCACACAGCTAAGAAATGACAGAGGCAGGGTTCAAACCCGGCAGAAAGGCAACTAAGGACGCAGTGCCAAAGCCTGCCCTGCGTGAACACATGCGACAGAGACCCGGGGGTCCTGGCGGCAGCTGGCCTGGGGGCGGGGGACACCCATGCGGCCCACCTGTTCTCTCTGGAACCACTGCCACGAGGAAGGGAAGCAGGCCTGGGGGACAGCAGGGAGCGCCCTGGGGCCCTGAGAACATGTCCCAATGGCAGCGTGAGCAGCGTGACAGCACACTCCACTTCCAAGGCTATTCCTCCAGCATCCCAGGGCTTTTCCATGGAAGGGGTTGGCGGCCACAAGGGGGCAACTCCACACACACTGAAAGTGCTAATGAGTTAACATTAGCGGCGGGCAGGGCCTCCCCGAGGACAGAGGAGGTGGAGAAGGGAGTATGGCAGTAAGGCTGGCCAGACCCCAGAGAAAGCCCACCCAGCTGGCCCAAGAGAACAGACATTCTCCAGTCCTCAGCACGGCCCCGGGAGACACGCCCAAGCCTGCCTTCCTCCCTTGGCTTGAACGCTCCTCACTCACCAAGCAACCTCCTGCCCTGACTTCCCAGTATCAGTGAGTGGGGACGCCTGGACACAAGACATGGTCTTCTTAACTTTGGGAAAGCACAGCATGGCCCCAGTAAAGTGTTAGTTGCTCAGCTGTGTCCAACTCTTTGTGACCCCATGGTTGCACAGCTCCTGCCTGTCCATGGAATTTTCCAGGCACGAATACCAGAGTGGGTAGCCAGCCATTCCCTTCTCCAGGGGATCTTCCTGACCCAGGGATCAAACCCCAGTCTCCAGCATTGTGGACAGATTCTTTACTATCTGAGCTACCAGGGTAGCCCCTATTTTTTTTTTAAATTAGTGGTTAATATCTAAAAATCAGGAGTTGTCATGTGGAGATGTGAATTTCTGACTTCTCTTTTACAAACTCTAATCACCTGGCAACCCTGAGTTATCATCCCACATGGCTACGAAGAGCCGGAGCTGCGTGGCGGTTGCCCCTTCTCATGGGCCAGGACCTGTCCACAGTCCACAGTCCACACTGCTCCCGGCGGGCAGCCAGTCCACTCCAACCTTTCACACTTTTCTTCAAGCCCCACAGGTATCTGATTTGAGAGGCTGGCCTAAGCTAGACCACCTGTTCTAGGCAAAAGATGCACCAAACACATGGTTTTCTACCTGTATTTTGCCATAAAACTGCAACCCAGTATGTCAGCTACATAAGTGTTGAATATGTCAATTAAGATAGGGATTGGGAAGTTTCAGAGCGCTATGCCCCCTCTCAACCCTCTTGCCCTCATTCCTAGCAGTCTTGGGGGCACCACTGAATCCAGTATGAAAAAAAATCCACTAACGAAACACATCCAAAGGCTCACCAGCAATCCACGTAACCTGAACTTCCCTTCCTCGTCCGTCACGGTGTCTTCTCCATAAATACTGCAGTCGCTCTGGCCCACTGCTTCCACGGCAACACCCTGTTCTGGCTCTCCGTTTAAGGAAGAAACTGTACCATAGCAACTAGAGAGACGAGAGAAGAAATGGAACATGACATTCTTGGGGCGTTCTGATGCACACACAAGATTCCAGGGACAGTGTCCGGCATTTACCAACAATTTACGGTGCAAAATAGCTCAGTGGACGACTGTACCCCAAATGACCCAGACAACTCCCTTCCAGCTGTGTTGCCTGCAAGTTGAGCCCTCCTGCCAGTGGGCTCAGGCCATTCCTAGCATCAATTTCTCTCCTCATACGTTTTAAGGGATGCTCCAGAAAAATCGTAATTTAAAAAGGCTACTTTCTTTCACTCCGCTTTATTGTATTTTTTGTTAAACTTTATTTTAAATAATGAAGCATCCAATAAAATGAAAATAAATCACTTCCCCTTTCATTTTATTTTTATATTCAATTGAAAATGGTCCGTTTTTCTAAACCTGTTCCTTCTGATTAATCAACTTTGTAGTGCTTCTATAAATGTATATAAACACATATGTGTGTGCCTATAATTATAAATACTTATGCGAATAAACCATCTCTGGATACACTCAGAAATGCTGGAACACCTAGGTGGCTGGGAGGCCAGGACAGAAGGGAAACTCCACACTGAATATCTTCAACATTTCCAAATTTTGCTCAAGTGAATGCATTTCTTTCTTTCCAAAATCTAACTCATGTTTCAAACGTTTTTAAAAAATAAAAATTTTAGGAACTCAGTAGGTTCTCAGAGGCCAATTTCAAAAGAGGAGCTTTATGACTGAATCATTCATGGGAGACATTAGGAGAAAAGGCTGGCAGTCAGGAACCTGTGGACTGCGTCTCATGGCTCCTGTCTTCCAAACAGAACCAGCCTGAAGACTGGGATGGGTTCCGAGAGAAAAGAGTGTGTGAGTGATCCCACGGCCCAGCCCGGGGGAGACAAGAAAGGGGGCAGCCCACCTGTAGGCTGTGCGGTAGCCCGTGATGGTGATCTTCAGGTTCTGCCCCTCCTGCACCTCGATCATCTGTGAGGACGGCTCAAACCGGAATTCCTTCATCATGGGCTTGAAGTAGTACTGGCCAGGGCTCTGCCAAGACACAAACACGAGCTGAGCCTCCGCTGCAAGTTGAGGGGTGGCATTAGAGGGAGTAGCTCAAGTCATGAAGGAAAGAGGCCAGAATGAGGTCCCAAGAGCCCCAAGGCTTCCCAGACACACAGAGATGGTAACTAACTCTACAGTAAATCATTACAGTGACAGCAATTACCATTCTAACACCAGCTGTCATTACTGCACACCTATAGTACCTCTGCAGGGTAGAAATCATATCTGAACTTCATGAATGAAGCAACTGAAGCTCAGAGAGGTCAAGTAACTAGCCTGAGATGACACAGCAAGTAAGTAGCAGAGGGAAGATCCGAAGGTGGGCGTGCTTCACGTCCCAGTCTGGGATCTTTCAGCTACACTTCACTGCCTGTTTGCAACATTTCTGGAATGGTGACTTTATTCCCAGGGTTGACAAGATGATCAACTGACGTGTCCACGATTCAGGGCTTCAGACTACATCCTCAGTGGAAAATGGATGCTGTCCACCCACCACAGGGAGCGTGCTTTGCAGAAGAAACACAAGCTCACCCCCTGAACGAGACTTGGCATTATAAACAATGAGATCCTGTGGTGAAACAAAGGGACACTTAAGACAGGAGCCGCTGGGGCCAGGGTAATTAATTACATTGTCTCAGTGACAAGCGGGTGATCAGAAAACAAGAAGTCTGTGCGGAAGGGAACATGCATCAGCAGCATTAAGTTCTGCTGGTCCCCGAAGAAATGTGAGGCACTCCACAATGGTTTTCTGTTCTCACGTTGTCAAACAATACATAAGTCACAGCCTCCGTGTCCTTGCGCGCTCATGGGGGAGCCGGGCAGGCGATGCAGTAGTGGGCACCTTACCAGGTTTGAGAAGGTCAGGATACCGTTGTCCTGAGTCAGGAGGTTGGAACGGAACACACCACCGCTGAGGGATAAGAGGACCCCAGGAAGGGGCTGGTCGTCTTCAGCTTTTATCTGGGGGTGAGAAAGGAACCCCAGAGCAAGGTTAACTCATACAAACCCCGAAGGTGTCAAGAGGTAATTCTCAGCGGCTAGTTTTTCCTTTATTGTCATTCACTGGGGCCCATGGGGGAGGTCAGAAGGTCTCCTCTCCTCCCCCAGGGTAACCAGTATAAACAATTTGCTTTGCAGCCTTCCAGAACTCTCTGTGCCCACACCAAGAGACAACACTATGGCTACCATTGATGGATTTCATAAGTGACTGGGTCGGAGTTGGGTGGAGGAGGGCCCTCGAACCCTCTGGCCAAGTCGCCTTCTCTGGCCTCAGCTGTTTTCCCCACTGCCTTCGTCCACCAGTCCCCACCAATTGGCCTCACTGTTCAGAAAAGCTGCATCTCATTCTAAAGCAGAGGTTGACAAACCATGGCACACGGGCCAGTCTCTGAGTTTTGTGATGGAAAAGAAGGGACAAAGTACAAGTCCCCAAGTGTGTGTATCTTTGCACAATTTTTTCTTTTTCCAAACAGTCAATTCCTAGGAATAGAAATGACTTCATGGATGTGTGCACTTGTAATCCAGAAAGAAACCCCCGAACTGAACTCCAGGGTAGCTGTAACCATTTCCAGCTCCTAAATTACCTATGCATGGGAAAACACACACTTGCCAAAAAAATAGATATTGTCTTTATTATTACAACTATAACCCCAAACCCAGTGTTTCGATGGTAACTTCCTTTGCATTTGCCCAGTCACTACGGAAGCCAAGTGCTTCCCGTGTGATTATGAGTGAACCTGGATGACTTCTGAGAATGGCCTTTCATGTCCTTGATTCGCCTTCTCTCTGTTGGCTAGTCTTTTTCTTATTGGTTTTAGGAGACCCTTGTAAACTGGGGTTGCTGTTTATGGAACAGATATTTCTCTCCAGTTGGACTATCTTTCCATTTGTTTTAAAAGGCATTCTGCAATGCAGAATTTTAATTTATTAGATGACGGGATGTTTCTCCTCTTTTGGTCTTGATGTCGACAACACTCAGCCTCAAGGATCTCCAGACTTACTCTGGCCATCACACAGCATGCTTCTTCCCAAGAAGGAGGGAGGGAAGAGAGAAAGACATCAACTCCACTCTAAGAACATTCTGTGTCCTTTGACAGAGAACAGAGTCAAGGATGAAAGCTTAAAATGCTTCCCAGAAGGTATGCACACAAGCTGAAGTCAACAGATCTCCAAAATTACAAGTGAAAGAAGGCCGAGTAAAAAGAGTACGGCCTGAATAATTCCATTATATAAAATTCTAAGAAATGCAAACTGATCCACAGTGACAGAAGGCAGATGAAAGGGGTGCGGAGGGCCAGGAGAGAGGGGTTACCAAGGGTGCGAGGAAATCCTGAGGGGTGACGATGTGTCCACTATTTTGACTGTGGTGGTATGCTCCTGGGTGGTGTCATGTGTCGAAACTGTCAGATTACACAGTTTACGTGCAGTTTATTGTATGATTGTTATACTCCATAAAACCGCTTTTTAAAAGCACACGGTGTTACCTCAAAGCTCACGCCTGCCAAGGCATAAGCCTTAAAGTCGCCTATGGTTCCTTCCACTGCAGTCAGAACGTAGCCCTCCTTCTGCGAGGACACAGTATACTCCAGGTCACTGTGCAAGGGCCCAACACTGAATAAAAGAAAGAAACGCTGGTGATGCCTCGCTCCAAGTCCTAGAGGAAGCATCACCTGGCTCCCCAGCTTCCTTCCTGGGCTTCCCGACTGAAAACGTGGAAGTGTTAGTTGCTCAGTTGTGTTCCGACTCTTTGTGACCCCATCAACTGTAGCCCGTCAGGGTCCTCTGTTCATGGGATTCTCTAGGCAAGAACACTCCAGGGAAGAGTGGGTTGCCGTGCCCTCCTCCAGGGGATCTTCCCAACCCAGGGATCAAACCCAGGTCTCCTGTATTGCAGGTGGATTCTTTACCATCTGACTCAACATGGGCTCCCCAGCTGGTCCCAACCAACTGGTTCTTAGTCACAGGCTTACCTATAGGCACCTTTGTCGTCGGTAAAGACTGTGATCAGGGGTGAACTTGCCCCCTTTTCACTGATGACGATCTCAACTCCTTCCAACTCTGGGTGGATCTGGCCTTCTAGAAACAAGCCTGCTTTCCCTTGGATCTCGATCAGCTTCCCTGGGCAGCTTTCTACACAAGAAAGAGACAAACAGAGGAAGAGAGTGGGGCTTCCCATTAAAGAAGGGCCTAAAACTGAGATATTCGAAGCTAACTCCAGTGAGGCTTTTGACTATCTCAGAATCCTCAGTAACTACAAGTGGCCCAAGCCTCTCAACGTTTATGAACGGCCCTGTTAAACTGTCAGGAATGTTAGCAGGAATAGCCAACAAAGGTGGCTTTCCCCGGCTCCTCTTCCTCAGCCCTCACTGACCACTAGTGAGGAGAGAAGCCAGTACCGCAGGTCAGAGCTTGTGCAGCCAGACCTCAGAAGACCCAGCATGGAAGGCGGCCCCGGACAGGCTGCCCGCTGGACAGCCACCCCCTTCAACACTCTCCTTCCAAACACACAAACGCTCAGGGTTTACTAAACCCGCGATGCTGGTAAAAGCTGCCTAAACATTCCACCAGCTCCTGGTTATCTCATCCCCAAAAGACCCTTCCATCACCCCAACCCTAAACAAACATCACGAACAACTCAGATACATGAAGACATTTCAGACGTTTCAACCACGGATGCCGTTGCTTTTCATCTGCCTTCTGGTGTCAACCTAATAACATCAAGGAAAAGCAAGTCCTTTTTCAAAAAGATCCCCAATTCTAACAGTGTGAGTTACGTTTACTGATTTAGACCTCTCACTCATTCACTCACTCATCAAACAGTAACATCTATGCGCCAGTGGGGACTGAAGATGCCTTACGAAGATGGCTTCACTATAAAACAGCACAGAACAGAATCCTGAAGGCAGGGGAAAGAACAGCTGTGAAGGTGTGTCGTCGGCTAGCTGAGCTGACATTTACCTCCACTGACGGTGGCTTCCATGGAAGGAGGATAAAAGAGCAGCTCTTTAGATGAAGGTATGACAGTGATTTTCTCTCCGGACCTAAAATAATTAAGACACTTCAATGTGGCTGGCTTGTCCCCCCAGAAGGAAGGACATCCGAACAGGGGGACCCTGCAGGGAAAGCCCACCACAGGCACTTACCGTGCCCAGTAGGAAAAGTCGTAGGAGAAGGGGCCCTGCAACTCGTCCACCATCTCCTGCACAGGGGGCTTGGTCCTCCCCTCGCTGCCGGCCTCTCCGCCGCTCCTTTCCCTCTCCTGCCTGCGGCTCTCGATCTCGGCCAGCTGCTGCTCCCTCCGCAGCTCCTGCACAGACTTCAGGGGGCCGAGGACCAGGGCGGGCTCACTGTCAATGGAAGACCTGGAAGAAAGGAGCAGCCCAGAACACGGAGTCAGGGACCCCTGAGGTCGGTGGAAATCGGACACTTCTACAAGCAGAGATCCTTCAGTTAAAAAAAAACCAAGCACCTCACAAGACCACCAACTGTGGCACAGTCTTCTCCTGTTTGGGATAAACAGTTTAAAAAAAAAACAAAAACAGGAAACTGAACTTCTTTGCCATGTGGAAGCATCTGGGAGATCTGGGCTGGGATGAAATATCGCTGACTTTACGATCTGAAGGAAACTGTCAACTTCCCGAAGGATGTGGAGTCCCTTCCACACTACCATCTTCCGTCTTTCTTTCAACCTTTATGGAGAATGTGCTCTGCAAGAGAATCAGAGGCTGGGGAGACTGTACGGGACAGAGAGCATCCCCTAACCTGCGGAATCCACCTTCTAGTGAGAAGAGGCAGATGACCAGCAGAAAAATGGTACCAGATGATAAGTGCAATAAAGAAAACCAAAGCAGCATGGAAAGAGGAGAGAGCTGGGCGGGCAGGGATAGAGGAGGGGGGCTATATGCTATTAGGGACTCAGGCCTTTCTCAGAGAAGGAATGGCAACCCACTCCAGTATTCATGCCTGGAAAATCCCATGGACAGAGGAGCCTGGTAGGTTACAGTCCATGGGATCGCAAAGAGTCGGACATGACTGAGCGAATTCACTTCACTTCACTTCTACTAAGACCACCCTGATTCCACATGAACAACACTGTTATGAAGCAACAGCCAAAACACAGAGGTCAGACAGGAAGCCACAGCAACAAAACTGGCAAGAGATAACAGAGGGTCAAACCAAAGCACAGAGCCAAGTGCTAAGAAAGGCACGGGCGGGAGACGCACAGTCAGCCCTCCATCTCCACAGGTTCCACACCTGAGGATTCAACCAACCACAGACGGAAAATGTTTGGGGGGAAAAAATTCCAGAAAGTTCCAAAAAGCAGAACTTGAATTTTGCCCCATGCTGGTTACTATGTACATAGCATTTACACTGTATTTACAACTATTTACATAGCATTTACATTGCATTGGATATTGTAAGTAACCCAGAGATGATTTAAAGTATATTTAAAGCATAGGGGAAGATGTGCAGTAGGTTATATGCAAAGGGACTCTGCTTTGTAAGGGACTTGATCATCTGCAGATTCTTGTAACCACAGGGGGTCCTGGAACCAACTCCCATGGATTGTAGAGCCCAGGATTTGCAAGTGGATCAGCTAGGTACGCGATGCAAGAGAAAAAAAGATTTTGTCAAGGACCAACGAGAAAGATGGAGCTGCCATATATGAAACAGGGAAGGCTACAGAGGAGGTCTGTGGAGGGCGACCACCAGGAGCCCAGTGTTGGATCCAGGAAGTACAAAATCCCCATAAGGGACCCCACCCCTGGCCACGTCCAGCTGCATTTCATGTAACTCTCAGCACAAGCCAACAAAACAAAAACTCTTCTGAGGTTACAAAAATAAACTTAATGAAGATCAAAAACAATATAACATGGACTCACTACTGGTAAAAATGTGAATTCCTAGTCATACCAGTAATTCATACTTTTCAGGCGGGAAATTACTAAAAGATGTTGCTCCGGCACCACCTGGTCACCCTGGTGAATATGAACCCCAGTAATTAAGTCAGAGACCAACAGCTGCCCCCGATATTCTTCCTTCCCTGAGCCCACACGGTCAGCCTGCTGCCATGTCTCACCACTCAGTCTGCCCGATGACTCTCCAGTCTGTCCACTGCTCTCCACCCACTGCCACCGTCTGGATGAAGCCCCCATCCTCTCTCGCCCTGTCTCCTAAGGACTCTCTGCCCTCTGCCTTGGTCAACTTCCACTCCTAGGCCTCTTGTATCTGTTCTCTACTCAGCACCCAGGGGGACTTTCGTGAAACAAAAAGCATGATCCATCTGCTTGAAATATGTCAAAGTATTCAGGGGCAAAGCTAAAACCCTTAACATGGGCTGGCCCCAGCAGCCTACCTCTCTTGCATGGACCCCAACGCTCCCCCACCCCTCACAAGGTCAAATTCAAAGCACTTAAGTGAAAGTTGCTCAGTCGTGTCTGACTCTTTGAGACCCCCATGGAGTTTATAGTCCATGGGATTCTCCAGGCTAGAATACTGGAGTGGGTGGCCTTTCCCTTCTCCGGGGCATCTTCCCAACCCAGGAATCAAACCTAGGTCTCCCGCATTGCAGGCAGATTCTTTACCAGCTGAGCCACAAAGAAAGCCCAAGAATACTGGAGTGGGTAGCCGTTCCCTTCTCCAGGGCATCTTCTCAACCCAGGAATCAAACCCAGGTCTCCTGCCTTGCAGGAGGATTCCTTACCAGCTAAGCCACAAGGGAAGCCCAAGAATACTGCAGTGGGTAGCCTCTCCTTTCTCCAGCAGGTCTTCCCAACCCAGGAATCAAACCAGGGTCTCCTGCACTGCAGGTGGATTCTTTACCAACTGAGCTATCAGGGAAGCCTGTTCTGTGCAAAGCACGTAACACAGCTGCAATTTTATAGCTCTGGACTGACTACCATCTGCCTCCCTCGTGAGACTGTAAGTTCCACGAGAGCAGGGGCTGTTGCCTATGCCCAGTGCTTTAACACAACACTGAGATTCTCCGTAAATATTTTCTTCACAGATGGATGGGTGAACAGGAGGTGTACAGAAAAATGCAGACGTGGCTGGAAAGGCAACTTCAAATAAGGTAAGTTGGAAGAAAGTTACTCAGATATCCATTCTCTTTGACAAAGGCAGTCATACTGTTAAACCCCTTCATTTCTTGAGAAAATTAGAGTGTCAGATGCAGCCACCACAGGGCAAAAGTTCCTCTCAAAGGTGGCGTGCAAGCAAACGTGGCCCTTGGCGAGTCAGTGTCTCTCACCCGCTTTCTTTCACGGCCCTTCTCACACAAGGTACCATCTCTACTTCCCAAGCCTTCGAGAAAGGGGCTAAAGAAAAATACGCACATTTCTTTGAATTTGCTAAAGCAGCTGAAATATAGTGAACAAACCAGAGATTTTTTTTTTCCCTTAGCAGAGACAGGAAGTATAAAGAGTTCAGGCAGAAATTTGAGGCACTGAAACGAGCTTTCGGGAGGCTCTTCCTCATCCACGGTTAATTCCTGAATCATAAAAGGAAAGGAGGGCTGTTGGGAATTTACGGCCATGTCATATAAGAGCAAAGGCCATTTGTATGTATACCTAGAGATAACAAATCCAAAACAGTTTTCAGAGCAGCTCTGAGAGAAGATGGCCTGGCCCCCACCCTCCCATGCCCGGCCCACCATGGAACACCGGCCTTACTTGATTGTCACCGTCACATCCATCATTTTGTCAGTGGTGATCGTTCCAAGGACGTGGTGGCGAATGGCTGTCAATGTCAAGATACTGGGTGAAGACCTGTAAATCAGAGAGGGGGAAAGAAAACACCATAACATCACCTCGATGTCCTCAAAGGATCACAAACAACGTCCTTTATGGGCCACCTTCCTGACCCTGAAATATACTATGTGAAACTGCTCTTAGCTTGGCATGAGAAAACTTCTGAAATACATACAAGTGTCTTTAAGGGTAAACTGATTCTCCACTCCCAAACTTTACATCTCTAATTTCCAGTGAAACCCCCAAGCATTTGTGAAAACAGGAAAATGGCAGACTTGAGCTTGAGAAATTCCTATCAGTGAGGCTGGAAGATTCAACAGACGTTACATTCAAGCCAGTTCAAAGCCACAGCCTTCCGTCCTGGGTTTACAGAATTCTTGGGGAAGAGCTCTATCTTCGCTTCCTCGGTTATCTACCCTAGTGACTTAAAATCCTTATCTACAAATTCTTTTCACTGCCTAACCTTACTACTTCCAGAAAACATACCAAAAAACTCCCTTGTTCTCAGAGATAACTGTCACAGAGATCCACGCTCACTCCCCTCCACAGAAAGCCCAGAGCCGTCAGCACCCAGCTTACGTGTCATAGGTGTAGAACGCTTGCTCAAACCGGTGGCAGGAGCGAGGGGTCACCTTGTACACGCCTGCAGCCAGGAAATCAAAAGTCATTTTCAGAGGAGAGCATCTATTCCACTGAGCAATTCCAACATCTGGAATCCCAAGGCGGTGCCTCTCTTTCCTAACAGATCACATACAGGATCTGAAATGCCTTTTCCGCTGCCTACGGATGGCTTCTTACCAATGACCCATTCACTCAAAGGTCTGCTCACCAGGTCAGGATTTTCATTTTCCATCATTTAACAGCTCACAATAGTTTATTCTGCTCAGACCAAGCTAAGAGACACATGCACAAGGAGGAACAGGAAGTACGTTTCTACTGGGATTCAGACTGAGAATGTCCTACTTAACAGGTTCTGTTAAAGATCCAAAAGACAGCCACAGTTTGGACTCCGTCCTATAAATATTCCTAAAAGGTGCATAGGGCAGGGAAGTCCCAGAAAACCAAGAAATAACTACAGAAAACACTTCCGCGCCATGAGCTCATCAGGCTAACACTCAGATTAAGGGCATATGATGTCGTCTGCCAGAAGAATGCAGTTTCAGGAAGGAGCCAAGCGTAATAGTGGATTCTCCCAAATGCTCCTTCACCAGCATTCTGGCCATCCGCCCAACCCAAACATGAAATTCATTCAAATCACTTCTGCGGTTCTCATCACACTGATCAAGCCTCAGTGCAGTTACCTAAAAAAAAAAGTGCTAGGTTTCTTCATTCACTTTCTTTGTTCTTTCCTTTGACAAATGTTGGCAGGGCAACACTCAGGCCAGGTGTTGAGTCGAGTGTTGACACTGAGTGGGGAACCCGCAGAGTCCCTGCCTTCATGGGGCTTGCCATCTAGAGAGAGAGAAGGGTTCCACAGCCACCAGGTGTGATGAGTGCGGTCCAGGGAGGAACTGGGCCTCGTGGGCATGAGCACAGCCGAGCTCCCAGCGACACTGGGCACTAGCCTCCCTGGGGAGGAACATCAGAACCAAGAAGTGGCAGGTGGGCAGCCAGAGCTAGGTGAAGGCGGGTGGGGTGGAGGGCGCTGCGGCAGAGCACAGCATCTGGCTGCCTCCCTAACAGCTGCCTTCCTGCCTTCAAACCAGCTCCCGCTGACGCTCAGGTGAAAGCATGCCAGCCTCCAGCAGCAAATCCAGCTGCCCCAGGCTCCCTGGCAACTAGAAGTGGCCACAAGACACGGTTCTGGATGATAAGACACAAAGGAAGTTTCCTGGAGGATGTGGCATGGAAAATGTTTACCCACCCCTGCTCTCATCTTCTTGCTTTAAACGTAAGTTTTCTGGAGCAACAGTAGGCACCTTGAAAACATGAGGCAGAAAATTAAAAAAAAAACAAGTGGGGGTTTCCCTAGTGGCTCAGGGGTAAAGAACCCATCTGCCAATGCAGGAGACAAGGGTCTGAACTCTGGTCCAGGAGGATTCCACATGCCACCGAGCAACTAAGCCCGTCCTGCTGCTGTTTATCACTGCACCGCAACTACTGAGCCAGCACCTTAGGGGCCAGGAGCTGCAATTACTGAAGCCCAGGTGCCCAAGAGCCCATGCTCAGCAACAAGAGAAACCACCACAAGGAGAAGCCTGCACACTGCAGCTAAAGAGTAGCCCCTGCTCACCGCAACTAAAGAAAAGCCCGCAAACTAATGAGGGCCAAGCACAAAATACACTTTTTAAAAAATTAAAAAAAAAAAAAAAAGAAGTGCATAGTTCATTAGAAAAAAAACGGAAAAGGACTAAAAGAATCACAAAGACACCAACCCTAACACCTACCCTCTGAACCCACGCCTGAGCTGTTAGTCTTTGTTTTGTTTTTTCATTTTTTGGCCATACTGCACGGCATGCGGATCTTAGTTCCCCAAACAGGGATCAAACTCATGTCCCCTGCACTGAAAGGGCAGAATCTTAACCACTGCACCACAAGAGAAGTCCCGCTGCTAGTCTTTGTTAATGAATCAAATTAACCCCACTTGTCGGGGGTTGTCATACAGATTTTGTTACCTGCAGCCAAAGGCATCCTAATTAAAACACAGAAACAGTGGCTGGAACAGAGGGTGACAGGTAGAGCTACTTTACACAGGAGTTCAAGGTCTGATTAAGGGTTTTATACCTGACTGTGCCCTATCCGGGGTGTATACGTGGCAAGACCCCCAATGGATGCCTGAAATTGCAGACAGTAACAAACCCTCTACGTACTAAGTTTTCACCTACACTAACAGGTGGGTAACATATATGTAAATGTGCCAAACGGCCGGACAGGAGCAAGACAGTCAGAGATTTCACCACGCTACTCAGAAGGCATGCAATTTAAAAGGCATAAGCTGCTTATTTCTGAAATTTCCCATTTAATATTTTCAGACTGCAGTTGACCAGAGCTAACTGTAACTGTGGGAAGTGAAACCATGGGTAAATGGAGGTTACTGTACTTTATCTTGAGAACCAACAGAAGTCCCTGAATTATTCCTTAGGAAAACAAAAAACTACAATGAGATCCTACTTTAGAACCACCAGGATGCTACAAATCAAAAAGATAGTAACAAATAATGGTAAAGAGGTAGAAAACCTGAAACCCTCAGACATAGCTGGTGGGAATATCAAATGCCAAATACAGTTTTTGAAAATATTTTGGCAGTTTCTTAAAAAATTAAACATAAATTTATCATTTGATTCCATTCCTAGATATCTCCCCAACAGATGTCCACACAAAACCTGTACACAAACGTTCACAGCAATATTATTTATAATAGCCCCAAACTGGAAACAATTCAAATACCCACCAACTGGTGAATGGATACACAAACTGTGATATATCTATGCTATGGAATACTGTTCACCAATAAAAAGGAACAAACTATTAATATCTGCTATGACCTGAATGAACTTCAAAAACATTATGCTAAGTGAAAGGAGCCTAAAAAATAACAGTATTGTATGACTTCACTATTTGAAGTGTCCAAACAAGGCAAATTCATAGAGACAGAAAATAGATCAGTGGCTGCCAAAAGCTGGGAATAGAGATGAACCGTAAACATGTAGGAAGGAATCACTGGAACAATGAAAATGTTCTCAACTGGATTATATGGTTGTATGGCTAGGTGTATTTACTAAAAATCACTGCATTGTACATTTTAAAGTGAAAGTGAAGTCGTGTCCGACTCTTCGAGACCCCATGGACTGTAGCCTACCAGGCTCCTCCATCCATGGGATTCTCCAGGCAAGAATACTGGAGTGGGCTGCCATTTCCTTCTCCAGAGGATCTTCCCGAACCAGGGATCGAACCCGGGTCTCCCACATTGCAGGCAGACACTTTAACCTCTGAGTGGATGAATTTTATGGTCTGCAAATTGCATCTCAATAAAGTGATTAACAAAGAGAGAAAGAAGCCACTGAAGGATTTTAAGCAAGGTGAGAGTGATCACTCAGCAGGAGAGATCATGGGCTGATGGCGTTCGATTTTTCAAAGTGAAAGGGCCCTGTGGTCTAGACTCAAACTCAAGAGCCTGGGAACATGTGCCAACCCCCAGCTCTAATTCTCTGGGTAAAAGTGCTGCTCCCTCCAAAGGCATTACCCACAACCAAAATTGACAGCTTGATGCAAACTGAACCGAGATGGGGAAAAACACCTCTGAAAACACTCTCGAGAGCCTCTCCATTTCCCTCACTCAGAGGACATCGATCCTTCCAGACTCACCGGGCTTGGACAGGCAGAACCGGTTGACTCCTTTGGAGAGGTTATAAATCCCCACGTTCTCGGGTCCATTCCCATCCTGGTAAAATTCCTACGGGAACAAAGCCAGGACAATGCCTTACCAGGGAAGACGGAGACGCCCGGACGAGGAATGAGCTTTCTGCTTCTGAACCAGTCATCTGTTCTGCACATTAATCATTTGAACAGCTGGAAGCCAGGGGAAGATTAAAAGCCCTCCAAAACTTCCAACAGAAACGTGATCTTTTTCATTCAGTCAACTAACATTTACTGAGCGCCTGCCACGTGCCACGGCTCTTGTTTTCAGCGTGGATTACATTCTGATACGGGAAGACAGGAAATCCATGCAGTCAACAGAGAAGTCAGTAGATGTCAGCTAGGAAGTCACAGAGCTTAGCAGGAAATAAACAGGGAGCAGGACAGAGTGCCCTCCGCAGAGGCTTGTTCAGCCTGGCCTCTAGACAGCCCCCCCCCCGCCCGCCGCCCCCCCTCCCCCCCCCTGGGTCTTCAGCCTGAATGATGAAAAAAAGCAACTACACTCAGCTGCGGAGAAGACGCAGCATTTCAGGCAGAGAAGAGTATGTGCGAAGGCCCAGAGAAGGGACCGAGCATGGTGTGGAACTGGAGGCAGCTAGTGAACAAGGGGGAGAGGGGTAGGGGGTGAGACGGGAGTCAGTGAAGGGCTGGCCATCATTAGGAGTACGTTCTTAGGCTAAGAGAAATGGAAATCAAGGACTGGTTTCCCGAATATCTCTCGCTTGTCCTCAACTGGATATTAATCAACCCGCTTCCTGTAACAAAGCTGTCTATGGACCATTTGTAGTTAAGTGGTTCGAGTGTTCAACTGGCGTTAGAGAGACCAGTCTCACTGCTCTGCTGTCTAACATAAGCAGCCACTTAATTGTCATTTGCCCCCGTTTTGCCACTGAGATCTGACAATGACACCTGCCATTGCTAGAAGTCAGAAGATTATACAAAGTTCAAGAACAGACCTATGCAGGGCTACACAGATGCTCCCATCCTAAAACCCACTGGGTAACTGCCAACCCAGCCACAGAGACTGCGAGAGGACAACCAACTCTGCTCAGCCGCACCTGTTCCTAAGAAAGAGCAGGGTACACGGAAAACTTCAAATACGTGAGAGATTTACTCATACCTCCCTACAACCCTGGGGAGTGAGTATTACGATCTCAAGTTCAGAAGGAAAAATGGAGGCTCACAAACATTACTTGAACTTGGCAGGGCTTACACAGCCCACATGCTCTGCACTACATCAACGGCTTTCCAAAATCACTAGTCAAAGTTAGAGTTTAACATGGAGCCAGGACAAGGAACTCTCCCCAACAAAGGCATCTTTCCACTAAGGGACTTAAAATGCTTCCTGACGGTGTTTCCATAATAGGTGGGTGAGCTGAGGGGCAGAAAAGGAAATCTGGCTTGACTATGCTGATGGTCCTCTTGGCACACTAGTCCTTCTCGCTCTCCAAAAGGCGAGTGTCCTTCCAAATAAGAGCATCCTGAGCAGCCCGCTTACCAGAGTGATGGCGTGGGAAAGGGAGCACCGGAGCATGTAGCCCGTCTGCCTGAACTCAACGGCGGACACATCGTCCTCCAGAACCTCCACCTCCAGACTCTTGTTCTTCCAGCACCAGTCTTCATGCAGGATGCTGACTGCAAAGGACACGACACGGACACCCATGTGGGCAGAGCATACCACCTCCCTGAACACCCCCAGAAAAACAGTGCTAATGAAGCACGTGAGTGAGTTTATACACACGCTGTTCTTATTGTTTAGTCGCTCAGTCATGTCTGACTCTTATGAGACTCCACGGAGAGTAGCCCGCCAGGCTCCTCTACCGAGTTCTCCAGGCAAGAATGCTAGAGTGGGTTGCCATGCTCTTCTCCAGGGGATCTTCCCAACCCAGAGATCAAATCTCTGTCTCCTGCTTCGACAGGCAAATTCTTTACCACTGAATCACCTTGGCAGCCCCTATATGCACATGCACACAAACAAGTGTGTGTGTGTGTGTGTGTGTGTGTGTGTGTGTAGGTATATATACAGAGCTGGCCATGCTGGGAATAAGTAATTGCTTAAAAAAAAAACTGAAACCAATGGCCATTAAAATCACTAACAAAGAAATCCAACTGAGCCTAAGACCAGGCCATAGGTAAGGCATTCAGACACTGGCAAACTTGCTCTCTAAGGGGCCAGAGAGTAAATATTTTCGCCTCTGCAGGCCACACAGTCTCAACTATTCACCTGTGCCTCTGCAGCACACAAGCAGCCACAGATGACACACAAACAAATGGGCGTGGCTGTGTTCCAATAAAACTTTATTCATAAACACAGGCAGCTGCCCTCAGATCATAGTTTGCCAACACCCGACATTAACAGAAAACATAATCTGCCTGAAAAATCAGTCTACTACTTTCGAGGCTGTTTACACCCAGCAGCTTCAAGCTGAATTCTGACAGAGCAAAAAAATATAGGCAATGGGCAGCTTCTTGAGGAAGACGAGGAAAAGTGCCTTCTCCTTCCCAGGCACTGTGCCGGGGCTTTACAAACCGGATTCCATTGCTCTGCAGAAAGGTTCTGTGACTCCTGCTTCACAAGGGGAAACCGGGTCCCGGGGAGATCAAGTAAGCTGCCAGGCTCACACAGCTGCTAAGTGGTAGAGCACGTCAGTGTCATCATGTGACACTGTTTTCAGGAATTTACAAATAAAATGGCATGAGAAGTGTGTGGATCTTCCTGATGAGGTGGCAGTTGGTTCAGAAAGCCTCGACTCCTGCATTACTGCCCAAGCTAAACAATGCAAATTCAAGGTCAAAGGACAAAGACAAACAAGAGTGTAACAAGTATCGTTGGGATGCAACTAGAGAGAGAGTTTTCAGAAAGTTTACAGAGACAGGAAGTGCTGCCTTCAGTTCTTACTCTTGTATTTTCCGGGCAGCACGCTGTCAAACATGAAAGTCATCGAGTTGACCTTGCCGGAGAGCTGGAGGCTCCGCTTCTCGCCCTGGCGGCTCAGGGACTGCAGGGTCACCAGCAGGTCACCGCAAGTGTCTGTAAAGAAAAGATGCAGGGGCCTCGCTTGGCAGCTTTGGGAGCCACAGCACCTGTTCCAACCCTCGACTGCTGTGTATTGCTTGCTACCCCTTAGCTCCTGAAGGGCAGCCCCAGGAGGGGTCCTTCAAAGCTAACAGGCGTCTACTCGATTCTAAGAAGTTTCCCCACACCCCCACCTCTCCCACCACGTAAGGCACTGGCACCAAGCAATAAGGCCGCCCAGCATTTACTGCGCTGGCAGAAACAATATCTATGGAGCACCAACGGGAGCCAGAGAAAAAGTCAGAAGACAATGAAACTTTCTTGAATGCCCACTTCATACCAGGTACAGAACTGGGCCCTTTATCATCATCATCATCATCATATTACTAATAATGGCAAAGATTTATATGGCTCTTGCCGCGTTCCAGGTACTTCTAACGGCTATGAAAAAAGCGTTAGCTGCTCAGTCGTGTCAGACTCTTTGAGAACTCATGGACTGTAGCCTGCCAGGCTCCTCCGTCCATGGGATTCTCCAGGCAAGAATACTAGAGTGGGTTGCCATGCCCTTCTCCAGGGGATCTTCCTGACCCAGGATCAATCCTGGGTCTCCCGCATTGCAGGCAGCTTCTTTGCCATACACACTGACTCCTTTGATCGTCACAATAACCTTGTGAGGCAGACACTGTTAGCATCCCCACGTTACAGATGAGGGACTCAAAGCACAGACAGGTTAAGTCACTTACCCTTCATCACACAGCGATGGTTCAAACCCATGTGGTCCGGCTCTGGAGTCTATGATCTTAACCACTATGCTATATGGCCTCTTGATATGACCACATTTAAGCCTCACTGAAACCCTCTGAGAGCAGCAGTATTCCCATTTTATTGAAGGAAAACAGGCTGGGCAAGTAAATGCTTACAGTCTCATACTGGTAAATGACAGAGCTAGGACCGAAACCTGGGCCCAACTCCTTTCAGAAAAAGAATCCCACACGTACTTTTGGGAGCCAAAGCAGGAGTATTCCAAGAGAAATGTCCCCGGTGATTGTGGCGATTATTCACAAAGAACTGCACACACCACTCCCCTGATCAGCTTCTGCTGTGACCTTTGCCACTGCCCAATGAGGAAGGGCCCACCCAAATCCCACCTCGCTCAGCCTGCTTCTTTGAACTCATCTGTTCTTGCTTTCAACTGACATCTTACCCAGACAAGAGACTTTCCCAGAAACCGATGCCAGAAACTGCACAAAGGCCACGTCCATCACAGGCCTGTCGGTCACAGCCAGCAGCAGCGTCTGGGGTTTCAGCGTCAGCCCCGCCCTGGTCTCTGCCTCAGGAACCATCACCTGCGGGACACACAGGACAAAGTCGGCAGCTGCATCAGGGTCGCTGCTCCCTGGCCAACAGGACACCAGATCATCCATCTGGGCCTGAGGCTAGACGGGTTCTGAAGGAGAAGGTGCATTCCTAGGCATAGTTTTATAATCACAACAAATCTGCATAGTGCTGGTGTGAAGAAACTGTATTTCTAATCAGACATAGAACACCAGCCTTCCGTGGTGTCAGGGTGCACACAAAAGCATATCGGGGCACGCAAAGCTGTTATCGATCACTAAATCCTAGAACCTGATTCTGGCGTGAGGTCACTTGTGACATGAACTGTGAGCTTGTGGACCCACGTGGATGACCAATAGTGGACCTGGGCAATTTCTTCTTCCCTCATTTCTGCGTGCCTTTCTCAGGCTCACAAGAGGAGCTGGGAGAGGAGGCGGTGCTGGCCTTCTTCATCCCTAGAGAGATCACATTCCAGAGCTGCCCTTCCTTGGAAAACTCCCTGACTGTGCCTCTGAAGGAGTCTCCAAAGGCTTGTCTATGTGGCCAACATCACAAGAAGCTGGCTGGCTGGTAAAGGAGCTGACCACCCACACAGCATGCTGTTCGTGGACGCAGGGGGAAGGCTGTGCCCCTACCCCACCTCCTCAGAGTGGGGAGATCCCACTGGCCTGGAGGAGAGCAAAGTCTTAGAAGGACCCTCCCTGAGTCCCTCCCCTTGCCCATCCCCTGCTCCTCCCCAGGGAGGAGGAGCAGCAGCAGTTGACGTGGTCTCAGTGCGGGGCTGGTGAGCTGAACCTCTGCTTCTGTCTTACCTCTGGCCTCCTGCCCCCACCTGTGCTCAGGCCTTCACCCCAGTGGTGAGAGCACAGGCCAGGGTCTCTCCAGCTTCTTCACCAGGGAGATGGACAGAGGAATCAGGGGGTGCCTGCTCAGCATCTCCAATTTACAGCAGGGCAGGAAACCGGAAGCTCCATTTTGGCCTCAGGGTCCAGAAGCCATGCTCTGTGGAGGTAACTGAGCTGCCACTAATAGAGAGTTCACTCTGATCTTGTCTGGAGACCCATGGATATTCTACAGCAGCCAGAAGCCTGAGGAGGTAGACATGTGACTGGCAGCCTGATACTAACCCCTAATAAGCATCAGGACAGGAAAAGAGAAACACCTGTTGCATCCTTTCAAGCCGGCTGCCTATCTGCTCTACTGACTGTGACACCAGGAATGTAAAGTTATCAAAATAAGCAGCTGGGAATGAAAATGCTCCTTCTCTGATCCCATCTTAAAATAACCCTTTCAGATAATTGTTGTTGCTGTTTGTTTGTTTTTCAAATATCTTAAACGGAACAAAACTTGTCATACCTACCTGAACTTTGTAGGTCCCTGGTTTCGCTTTAAAACAGAATGATCCCTGAGCGTCCGTCTCCACAGTGACTAAAGACTTGTCCTTGTCTTGAGAGGCCAGGACAACTTTGTATTTACTCATCTGCTTGACAGTGTCAGGGAAGCGAATGATTGATATCTGGCCACAGACACTGAACCTGCAACAAGAGGACCATTCAGCCCAGCAGGAGAACTCAATTATCACAGGAAAGGTGCTGGCAACCCAGACTTGGAATCCTGCTTCCAGCCCTCATCCCTGAGACAAGTGTGATCTTAATGAAGAGACAGGAATACAAACCAAATGACTCCAGTTTTATAAGCAATCATTAGAAAGAAGATTGGACCTCTTTCTGCACACGGAAAGACAGAGGGAGGGCCTGGGGCAGGGCTGTTTGTGTGTTCTGGTGACAGCTGGCCATTCCCCACTGCAGAAGCGGTTTTCAGACAATTTGCAGATGATAAAAATGTTTCAGGTAATTGGATCGTTGACGGTGGAGCAGCCACAACCAAGAATGCGGATGAGGCCTTAAAGGCAAGAGCTGTAAGCTGCCTAAGGAAGTGTGGTATTACCCAGGCGATAAAACAAGGCAAGGTTATCAAAGACGGCTTCCTCGCCTGTGATTATATATAATGCACAGAGAAAAGCAATCTGAGAGATCTGAATAGGAAAGGTAATTAAGTTTAAAGAAATGCAGAGCTAAAATTGAACTCCTTAGGAGCGAGGAGCTACAGAAGCAACTTATAATTGAAAAGCCCTATTAAGGTAATGACTCAGACTGGAGCCTGCAAATGAGCAGAGTGTAAAGTACGACATGGCACGTTTCCAGAAGCTCAGGAAAGGCACATCCAGCCGCTAATGAAAACCAGCAAAGCCCAGTGTCCACTGAGCGGCCGTCTCCATGTTTAGTGAGTTGTAATCAGGTCCCGCTGCTGGAGGTCACGAGCAATTCTTCAAGGGCCTAAAATTTACATTTTGTAATCTTCAAGAGGATCGCTTTGGATAAAAATCAGTTGCTACTTTTGACAGGAAGCGAATAAAAAATGCTGGGTTCAGTGCTGGACAATAATGGGATGCACTAGATGCTGGCAGGCCCACTCGGCTGCAAAGAAAAAACAGCAGAGGGAACCACGAGGCGGCGCGGGCCACAGTCGCCTCTCCAGAGCAGAGGGCCCGCCTCCTGGATCTAATCAATGCCTGATGATCTGAGGTGGTGCTGACCTCATAAAGAAATAAAGTGCAAAATAAATCAATAAAGTACACCTGAATCATCACAGAATCCCCCTCCTTCCCCTAGACCACGGAAAAACTGTCTTCCAAAAAACAGATCTCAAAAGAGAAAAAAAAAAAAAACAGGTCCCTGGTGCCCAAAAGGCTGGGGACCACTGCTCTAGACAGACGTGACCAGGCTGGCCACCAGGGTCCAGGCTGGACAGCAGGGGGTAAGACACCACAGCCCCCGGGTCAGTCACACCAGCCACCTGTTTTGGTTGGGATCATGAGCTAAGAATGGTTTTCACACTTTTAAAGGGTTAAAAAGGAAAAAAAAAAATCAAAAGACTATCTCGTGACATATGAAAAGTATATCACTATAGTGTGCGCACATAAAGTTTTCCTGGAACATGGCCACACCCATTCATTTATGAATTGTCTATGGTGGGCTTCGTCACAAAGACTGTATGGGCCCATGAAGTCTAAAATATTTATTCTCTGGTCTTTGATGGAAAAAGTGTGTCAAGCCCTGATCCGGATGCAAAGGTTTGCCTTTTTTTTTGGTTCCCTACTGTGTGCTTTCAGAGAAAATCGACAGGAAGGGAATATTGAAAGAATTGTTCTCAAGGCCCTTCCATATGCTATTCATTTGTGTCTTTTTCGGGGCGGGGCGGGCGGGGGGAGTCCTCTTATTCATTACAAGTCGAACCCCTTTGCCTAAGTTTTAATACTTTAACCATATGATGTGTTTTAGCTTATATTCTCCATTAAAGAGAAGTGACCCATTACACTAAACCTCAAATACACATTCGTTTAGAAAAAAAACTAAAAACCTGGTAGGAGAGTGTTTGTTATATTGAAGCCCTTAAAAATCAATTTGTGTCAATAAATTCTTTCATCAGACAATACTGGTAATGGGCTATATCCCAATACAAAATAAAAAGTTTAAACTCTGAAAAAAAAAATTCTTTCATCAGAATTTAATACATTTATGGAGAGAAATTAGTAATTTTGGTGCCTAGTGAGACAGCTACATTCTGTCATTTAACTCAGTTTTTCTCTTTTTCAAATAAATAATGTTTTAAAAGAGAATAAAAGAAAAAGTAAGAAATATCAATGAATTAAAAGACAAACGTGCTATACGGCCCAAAAGAAAAACGGATCAGCTTTTCCAAAGATATTCAAAGAATGCGGTTTCTCTTTGATTCAAAATTCCATTTCAAAGAGTAAATGTAAAATTAAACTGTTTCCCTACCTCCATGAACGGCGAATGGTACCTCCTCCATCTATCCAAATGGCTGAAACAGGAAACCTGGACTCTGAGGCACAAGCCTATCACCCATCAAACTTACCCACTCGTTCCCTCCCCCTAGAACCCCGTCTCAGGTCCTACTGGTCAGCATCTCCTCCAGCAAACTCCTCCAGCACCTCCTATTTACTCCCTCAGGTTTACTCTGGCTCCCCGCTCCCCCATTTATTCCCCACACAGCAGTCAGGAGAAGAAGAGAAAATCTTTCCAAAGCACCCTGATTCACAGCTCCCTTGCTGAAAACCCATCCAGGGGCTCCACTCACCTGGGGAAAAGCTCAGATGAGCTTTTCCCACACAAGATGGCCACAAGGCCTCACCGTCACCCCACCCCTCTACCCAGAGAACCTTCCAGGAGGAGCCCCCTCCTGCAACACACTGACCCCTCCACCTGCCAAGCCGTCCACTGGGCTGCCTTTCAGTCCTCCCGAAGGTCTCGGCTTCCACAGCCCCCAGCCTGAAGGAAGGCCCCTGGGGGTCCCCCAGCGCTCCCGGCACACCCCCCGTAACTTACAGTCGCCGACTCCTCGCCTTAAGCCCAGGAAGCCACAGCCCTGCCTCTGCAACCTTGGTCTGGCTCACCGTACACACCCAGCATTCGCCTCGGTGCCTCACCCAGGGTCGCCGCTCAGAACTGCTCGTCAAGGGAGAACTGAAGCCCAGGATCACTTCCTGAGGCTCCTCGGGGGTCTGCTTCCTCGCTGAATCCCTGACCCAGAGCCCCCACCTGCCTAGAGAAAACCTCCTCAGTGACCAGGCCAGTAACGCACGTCTTCAGGGCGCAGCTCCCGGACCCCCGAGACCGGCGGGAGGTCACATCTAAAGCCCCCGCCCCAGGCTCTCCTGAGGCCGCCCCTCGAGGGCTGACATTCTATTTCCCGTCCACGGATCCATTTCTACCGGCTCCTACCCTTTCCAAGGTTCTGCCACCAAGTCTTCCGGAGTCACAATCCATCTGAGCACCTGGTGAGGAGCGCCACCTAGCGGGCCTGCGGACCCCGTGGTCACAACTGAAGCCTCAGCCCCACCGGGCTCCTCTCCAGGGCCGCGGCCTCTCGGGCTGGGAACCCCGAGACACTTCTCCATCAGACAACTCTGCTTTCAGGCCTCCCGCACCCTCATCTCGACCCTTCAAGGCCTTCCCGCCTTGGCACCAACGTGTCTCACTGAAGACAAACATCTAACCCTGTTACCTCCACGCTTACAACTGTTCACTGGCCTGTGACTTTTCTCCCTGATGGAAAAAGCCCTCCACTTCCCATGGGGCGGAAGAGGCCCTGCAACGCCTGCTCCCTCCGTCTGCTCAGCACTTTCCACTCCAGCAGCGCCAGGCGCTATGCCCCCATCCCTCATCCACACCACGCTGCTCGGAGAGGCCGCTCTCCACGCAGACCCTGCAGCCCGCCAGGCTCCTCTGTCCACGGGATTTTCCAGGCAAGAATACCGGAGTGGGTGGTCATTCCCTTCTCCAAGGGATCTTCCTGACCCGGGGATCGAACCCGGGTCTCTCCTGCGGCGCAGGCAGATTTTTTACCCACTGAGCCACCAAGTAACTTTTTAGTGAGCACCTATCACCAAGGAAAAGATGGCAGCCTCCCCCACCTCCACTCTCTAGGGGACACGCAGGTAAGGAAGACCCAGACTCTACTCCAAGGCCGGGGTTCTCTGCACTAAACGTTGTCACTGTGTGGTGCAACTACAGGAACTCAACCACGGCATGTCCCCTCACAACTCACGCTAAGCACAACAAAACAGGAAGAACTGTGACCCATGACCCGAAGCATCTTACAACCAACGTTCTCAACCAACTTACACTACCTTCCAATTAAGCCAAGGAAGGCCCCACAGATGTGAAGTCAGGCACGACAGATCCTCTCCTATCGTAAACCCACTTTAATTTTGAAGCAAGATTATTTTCGGGAAGCAGCCAACAGCTAAGTACCTTCAGTCCATAAAGTTTAGCTCTGATCTTTTTAAAGAAGCCAGCTGCGTCTCCACAGGTGTTGGAGACTGGATGAGACTCCGTGGCAGAAACAACACGGTCAGATCGAAGGTGTTCTGGTCTCTGCTGACTGCCAGCGTAAGCCCCGGGGCCCCCCACGATCTCCTTACCCTGTGGCGATGATGTCAGCCAGCTGAGGTGTGTTGGGTGCAATTTTGATCGTGACAGTTTCAAAGTACAGGTGCTCCTTCTGGGCGTGGATGGTGTACGTCCCGGTGGTTATGTTCTCCAGGCGGAACGAGCCATCAGCTTTTGTTCTGACTGCAGAACAAAAACATGCTGACAAAGGATGAGCCGAAAACAGCTGCATGTCCCTCATCTACACGGGGATACTGAAAGCTGGCTTGTTTTCACAGAGTCGTTAAGATTTTGTTTCCTTTCCATTTCCCCCTGTAGCAAAACCCAGCCCCAGCAATCAGGCCGGGGCCCAGCGTGTCTGCCCACCTTTGATCTGGCTGTTGAGGGTGACCACCGCATCTGGGACACCTTCGCCTTCTGGTCCATTCAAGACTCTCCCAGTGACAGAGAATCCCATGACGTGGAACACCGGCTGAAGGTGAGGAACAGGGAGAAGCTGTCATGTACTGGAGCTGAGGAAGCCCCCCTTAGGCCCCTCAAGCCATCGCTCAGCACGCTGGCTCCTCCTGGTCCCCGGCGACAGCCCGGCTCTCTCCCGACTCACCCACCAGCAACCCCTTCCCAGGTCTGCCTTCCTCCTTAGATTCCCAAAACCTGGGTATATGTCAAATAACTGAATGAAAAAGATTGAGAGACTGACTCCCCCAGAGACCACTGAGTCAGACCTGTGAGAGCACCCCGTCATGCCTGCTCCCCTCCAGACGCTGCTTCCGGGGGGCCAGGCCACCCCGCAGTCTCCCAGCCTAGACCCAGGATCACCGTGCACCCTGCTGCCCAGCCGCCAGCATCACAGTCGCGTAGATTCCACCTCTGCAAGGTCTCTCGGGCCCTTCTCCTGCCTTCCCGCCACACCGGAATTCAAGTCCTAGGTCCACGTGCACCCCCTACTCAGCCCCTGCTGCTGCGCATCCCCTCACCCCGCGTTCTCAGCTCGGTTTATGTGTCTGCACCTTCCCTGCCTGTGAGGGCCAGGGCCTGGCCCTCCGCAGCTGCTGGGCTCCAGCCACCCTGATCTGGGGTTCCCACGTGCCTTCACCATGTGGGGCTCCCTCAGCCTGGATCTCCTCCCACACCTGGAGATGGGAGACAGGCCGCCCCACCTCATCCTTCAGGTTCTGCTCAAACCGTCACCACCTCCAAGACACCCTCCCTGACTCCCCTCTCTCGGGAGCCCCTGCCTCTTGCCCCAGCCACGCACTGATAATCACACTAATCTACTTTAGAGGCTTCAGCAAAAACCTTCCCAATAGCCAGTAACTTTCCAATGTCCTTGTTTGATTTCTTCCTAGTTTGTCTACCTCCCACTAGAATGGGAGCTCCATGAAAACAGGGTCCTCTTCTGTCTTTCTTAGTCACCTGGTACACAGTAGGCACTCAATAAAAGACTCCTGAATGAATGGATGGAATGTATGCATGTGACGGTGTTTGAGAGCTTTAAGAAAATGGCTTTCTCTTTAGTCAGATAGCTCTCTGTCTAAAAAGATGTGGTTAACCCACTTATTAAATCATCTATTCGCTCAACAATCATCTTTATTAGGCACCTGCCATGTACCTGGCACTAAACCACGTGTTAGAAATACAGTAAAAGAACAAGACTCAACGGTCCTACATTATTTAGCTTATAGATTGCTTCCTGAAATTCCACTCATGTCTGTTTAAAACTTTGGTTTGCAATCAGGAAATGATTTCCCCACTCACCTGCCCCCATGCTTCTGGGCAAGTCCCTTGAAGCACCAAGGGCTTGACCTTTACCATCCCATCCCCGCTCCAGCGCACAGCGCAACAGTCAAATGCTTTAGTGGATCTTAAAAGGCAGAGTCAGAATCCCGCTGAGCACGTGACCTTAAAAGCTAGCTTCCACCCGGTTAAGCTACTTCAATGTAGTCCTTTCTAATGTAAAAGAAAACGATTAAAATCTAATTTTTTCAATAACTGTAACACTAGGTGGTCCACTTATAAAAGGCTGCTGTTGTCTTTGGGGATTTGACCTAGCACATTTTCTATAGTAACCATTTTCAATCTCTGTAATTAAAGATAGAAATGTAATGAAAAGCACATTCACCACCTGTTTTAGGTCTAAGGAGTTTGTCAGGCCACCTCTCACCCTGCCCGTCACCTCACCTGTCACCCCACATGGCTCAGGCTCTTTCAGATCACCTGGCCTCCTGCCACAGCCTCCGGGCTGGTCCCTCGCTTCCACCTTGCCCCCTGTAGACTCTGCTCACCGTGGCAGGCAGAGGGGCACACCTGCTTCTGCTCGGAACCTTTCAGTGGTGCCAACTGTCGCCCAGAAAGCCCGGCAGGACCTGCACGACCTGCCCCATCCCCGCTCTGGCCCCTCTCCTCCTCCCCCCTTCCTCACTCCCTCCGTTCCAGCCACCCTGGCCTGGGGGGTTCCCCGCACCTCCTAGCCACACACTTGCTTCAGGACTTTCGCACCTGCCAAGCCCGTGTCTTCCACACTCTTCCCATAGATGTAAGTACACTTCACTGCCTCTTCCCCTTCAGGCTGTTACTCAAAAGTCACCTCCCCATGAGGCCTTCCCAAGTACAACCCAGGAGACCTCAACCCCCACTTGACCTTGAAACGGTATAATCTCCCTTCTTGCTTTGTTTCTAAAGAACACATGCCCTTCTCATATACTTTCTGATTTACTTATTTATAAATGTACCATCTCCTTCTGCCATCAGAACATGAATTACACTTTAAGAAGAGGAATTTTTGCTTCTTTCAATTACTCCAATAAGCCCATCACTAGAACAGTACCTGAAATATATGTCACTGACACTCAGTGAACATATCTCATTGAATGAAGTAGATAAAACTAGGGCTCCAATTCACTAAGATACAGATGTTATGTGAGCAACGTGAAGGATTCTGTGGATCCCAGAATAAAGTGGAAGAAAGTGGAAGATTCTGTTTTTTCTAACAGCACTTTTAGATAAATATTGTTTTTTAACACGTTTGCAACACCTGTGCCCAGGAATGGGCACTCCAACACCTGTTCCTCCAGAAGGGCAGGGAGTTCTTACCTCAATTTTCAGGCTGTCGTGTTCCACGGTAAAATCAAGTCTGGAAGGAGCAACGTCAAAGGTAATCCTCTCTCCTCTATAGAATGGAATCTGGAAGGAAAAATCTGTTAATTACCAAGAGCCAGGAACATGATTCAACCATCAATACTAACACTCAAAGCCAGCAGCCCACAAATAACTAGAGGTTCAAAGTGGGCAAACAGACACTATTAATCATAATGGTCTCACATTTAAAAGAGGAAAGACTTAGACTTTCTGCAACTGTTACTGAGGAGACAGAGTCACACCTTAAGTTACTGCTAAATAAAATGTTTGTGGAACTGCAGGCCAACCATTCAGTTCTTTGATATTGCAAGGGCACTGATACCTCCTGTCGTAAGACTCCCAAACATGAACAGAACGGAAGTCAGCTTTGCTCACCACAGTGTAGCCCCCGCTCGGCAGGGAATAGAAGGAGAAGGAGCCGTCTTCTCTGGAGACTGCATGGCACAGGTACTCCAGACTCTCATCCTGGGGCTGGAACCCGGGCACCGGGGCGAGGTTGCAGCCCAGGACATCCTACGTCAGGAGAAAAAGGCCAAAATGACTTCCTTTTCCACTTTGACGTTCTGCTTATTATCAAATAGCCACCTTTCAAAAAACTTGTGTAAGTTTTATTTCACAAAATATTTCTGAAACCTACGATGCAGTAGAGAACAGAGCACAATGTAAAAATCTTTACATACAAGTTTGCAAAGTTAAGGTTTTCCCAGGGGGCTCAGATGGTAAAGAATCTGAGTGTAATGCAGGAAATCCGGGTTCAATCCCTGGGTCGGGAAGATCCCCTGGAGAAGGAAATGGCAATCCACTCCAGTATTCTTACCTGGAGAATCCCATGGAAAGAGAAGCCTGGTGGGCTGCAGTCCACACAGTTGCAAAGACTTGGACATGACTGAGTGTCTAACACTTCAATTTTCATTTGCAAAGTTAAAAATGGTACAGCCTTCTTAGAAAAAAAAATCACCTGACTGTCCTCCCCTACCATGGATCACCATAGTCCGGATGAGAAATCATACTGGCCCAAGTTCACACAGCTGCCCAGAGGCAGAGCTGGGATCTGTCTGAAGCTGGGTCTGTTTGATTTCAAAGCCTGGGCACTTTCCATGAATTACACTGCCTCCCAGAGCAGACATTCAATTTATTGTGAGTCAAAAGAGAGACACGAGGTTCTTAGATGGTGAGACTATCCATCAACTTTGATCTGCATTTTTTTATTTAACTGAAGTACAGTTGGTTTACAATGTTGAATTGCGTCCTGCTATACAGCAAAGTGATTCAGTTATACATATATACATTCTTTTTCAGATTCTTCTCCATTACAGCTTATTGCTGTTCAGTCACGGACATGTCTGACTCTCTGTGACCCCACGGACTGCAGCACACCAGGCTTCCCTGTCCTCCACTATTACCCAGAGTTTGTGCAAACTCATAAGAGTCGGACACGACTGAAGCGACTTAGCAGCAGCAGCAGCAGCATGTCCATTGAGTCAGGGATGCCATCCAACCATCTCATCCTCTGTGGTCCCCCCTTCTCCTCCTGCCCTCAACCTTTCCCAGCATCAGGGTCTTTTCCAGTATATTGGCGCTTCGCATCAAGGGGCCAAAGTACTGGAGCTTCAACTTCAGCATCAGTCCTTCCAGTGAATATTCAAGGTTTATTTCCTTTAGGATAGACTGGTTTGATCTCCTTGCAGTCCATAGGACTTTCAAGAGTCTTTTCCAGCACCACAATTATACAGTTTATTACATGATACTGAATATAGTTCCCTGTGCTATCCCCTGGAGGAGGAAATGGCAACCCACTCCAGTATTCTTGCCTTAAAAATCCCATAGACAGGGGAGTCTGGTGGGCTACAGTCCATGGACTCACAAAGAGTCAGACACGACTGAGGACATATGCACCTCTGTGCTATACAGTAGGATCTTATTTTTTATCTATTTTATATTCAGTAGTGTGTATATGTTAATGTCAAGCTCCTAATTTATCCCTCCCCCAGCCAGCTTTCCCCTTGGGTAACCCTAAGTTTGTTTTCCATGTCTGTGACTGACCTGAATTTCTTAGTCTCTGATCTCCCATCTCCTCCACTCCCTGCCCACAATCTCTCTTGTTCTTCGCTCCTCTTTGCTTACCTCTTTGGTCACTAAAGAAGAAAAGAGAAGAAACTTCACCCCTTTCATGGGTTCCCCATCGCTGCGGACAGAGCCAGACACGTTGTAGCCGGCCACTATGAGGGGACCCGCGGCGTTGGCGTTGGAGTTGGTCACTCGCACAGTGGTGCTCGCCTACAAAAGAAGATTTTAACTTCCAAAAGGACAGATGCTCACAAAGCGTTTAACAACAAGAGGACATGCTTCCACTAAAATATTAAGTCGGAGAAAAGCAACAAATGAAATGGTATAAAACTGCATATGAATGTGTAGCATGATCACAACTATTTTTAACGGGCAAGATGAAGTGCAGGGAAAAGCTGCAAAATGGAAACGATGATGGTGGCATTTTATTTCTTTTACACTTTTCCACCTTCCAAATTTTCCATTTCCACTCCTTTATGTTCTTGTGTACATTCCAATTTTTTTTTAATGAACACTTTTTTCTATGCTGAATGGTATGCATCCATGTATTTTTAATCTCTTCGTTAAAGTACAATTCACACAGGAACAGTTATTTTCCCAAACACACCATGCATCCAGCACCCAGACACAACAGACACTGGATCCTCAGAAGCCCCCTCCTGCTCCTTTCCTGATACTGCTCCCCCAAAGGGCAACCATTTTCCTGACTTTTAATAGCCTGCTTTACTTTAAGACACAATTTTACATGAATAAACTCAAATTCCTTTTGCATACAACTAATGAACAACGCAAATCTTAAAACATATTCTATTTATAACGTGTAAGCCACTGAGTTTTAGGTGAAACATTTTAAAATGCTGACCGAAAGAGAAATCCTAAGAACCAGACCATAGACAGGATACAGACACATCGAGGTGTGAAATTATACCAACACTTTTAAATGCATAAAACTCACAGAGTAAAGATTGAAATTCTGATGCTTCTTTAGCAAGAATGAAACACAGCCTCAAAACCAATATAAAAACTAACCTTTTGAAATGTCCTTTAGGCCTTATTTCAAACTGTTTTTTCAGTTATTTACAGAACCACATTTAGTGGGTGTTTTCTTTTTTTCGATCTTTTACTATAAACTATTTCAGTCAAACAAAAAGATACAAGGATCAACACCAAAGAAGACCTATATAAGCTCCAACCAGCTAAAGAATAAAAGAGAAGAAATACAATTCTAGACCCTGCAGACCTGCACACCCCTTCCCCCCTCCCTCTGCAGCCATCAGTACCATAACGAATACACTGTTTGCCATTCCCATTTGCATCTTTATCGTTTCTCCACATATGAATGTATCCAGAAGTGGTTCTGATCACAAGTGTTTCTAATCACTATATAAATGGTATCATATTTCCTTGTCCTTCAGCAACTTGCCTTTTCCCTTCAATGTTATGTTTTCAAGTACAGTCATATTGATACACGTGGCTCTGGTTCATTTGTTATTCCTGATATACAGAATTCTATCATGTGGTGAAACCACAATCCACTCTCCCCTTCACGGACATATAGGTTGTTTACAATATTCTGCTATTACAAACAAAGGTGCAATAAACATTCTTACATATTCTCCTTGGGCACAAGAACAAGAATTCAGAATAAGTATTGCTGTTACAGACAGAAAAAAGAACAATAAAATAATCTCATCAGGTCTCTCTGGTGTTAATTTAGCTTAAAATAGGCATAAGTTAATAACAAACCAACTTCACAGCAGGAAGACAATGTTGTTACCTAAAACAGAAATCAACATAAGCAACATCTGCTACAGTGTGGGAGTTTTCCTGTATAAACACCACCAAACTAATCAGCAGCATCATTGCTTTTTCCATGAACCTCTAGAAAAAACATAAAATCATTTCATATCCAGAATTGAAGACCACTCCATTTGTCCCCAGACCAGCACACTGTTGGCATGGCCATCAACATAACGGAAATAAATGCTCACCTCTTTCAATGGCCAGGTTGGATGAGTTGCAAGGATTTCATAATCTCCAGGAAGAACTTTAAAAAATGCAAACCTAAGAAATAAAAAAGACCACTTCACTTTCTCCCAGCAACCTGAATATTTATAATTTAGGACTACTCTTCCAAGCACAAGAAAATGATGCATGAGTTACCACAAACTTGCCCTGAGCCAGTTAAAGGAGCATAAATGAAATTCAATCCTTCACTGTTCAAATCCTCATCAGACAGCACTTACTGGGCACTGGCTGCGTGCAAGGAGAGGGGCTTGTGTGCTGACGAGAAGGAAGGCTGATGTTTTCCTTCAGCCCCAGGGATTCTAGCCTAAACACCAGCCCCTGTGGTTCAGCAGGGGTCAGTCACAGATCATTCAAGTGTGTGCCGACAGAGAGGCATGAAGAGGTGAGGAGAGGGGAAGTGTCTAAACGAAGAGAAGTGGGAAGGGAGGGAAGCTGTGTGAAGAATGGGGGACGGGGACTTTTCCGGGGTCCAGAGGGTAAGACACCATGCTTCCACTGCAGGTAGCGTGGGCTCAACCCCTGGTTAGGGAAGGAAGATCCCACACGCCACATGCTGAGGACAAAAAATAATATTTTTAAAAAAAGGCCACAACCAAGTAACTAATCGAACTCATTAAAAAATTAAAGGAGAAAATTGAAAAAACCATCAGCGGACAGGCCCGCTGAGCTGAGACGGACGCTGACACAAGGTGGCACTAAGCGCCAGGGGGCAGGTGATAACGAGCTCGACTCCAGCCCGGAGAGTTTATTCACATCTGTGATCAGGAACAAACAGAAGCCACTCTGGGCTCTTGCGCAAAGCAACTGTGATGAAACCAGAAGCCGATAAAGACTGTTCTAGCAGTTGTGAACAAACCAAGACCAGAGTGAGATGAGTTGAGGCTGGAAACACTGCCTCCAGGATTCTGACACAGTTAGCCCTTCCGACACGCAAAAGCACCAGACCACAGGCGGGCTAATTCCAGTGACCGGAAGGCCAAAATTTCAACTCAGCTCCTCCTTCTGCGGTGGTATTTTATCACCTCAGAAGTCGCCTGTAATAATGGCACAGGGCCGCGCCGGCTACAGGGGCGTTGATACTGCCCCTGGATGTCGGTCTGGGTCAGATTCAGCCTCTAGCTCGCGCTCACAGCACCCCAGTTCTGCATGTGACTCTCCGTGGAGTGTGCGCACAGGAAAGGGGGTTCAGAAAGCTCAGGTCCCTTTCCCAAGCAGGGCCAGCAGCAAATTACTGAGACCAGAGAAAATGAAAGTCCTACATTCCCTTCTACAGATCAGAGGAGAGGCAACAAGAAGTATTTTTCAAAACTGAAATATAATTCCAACAAGCATCAGTTAAAAATTGGATGATGTACTGACAGGCTCATTATAAATTTCTATTTTGCAGTTTAGTCAGATTTGTGTACTGAAGCAGTCAATGGTGATTTGTATGCTTTCAAAATGATCAGCTGGAACTATTCGGATATTAATCTCGGCACATCTATTAACATTTACAATGCAACAATATAAATCCATTACATAAATGCTTTAAATTTGACTCAACAAGGTTAATTAAATAGTCATCAGTTCCAACTACAAAATGATTGCGATGTAATAGTGATAAAATGATTTTTGAAAATCGTAATTGAGCTAATCTGTATTGAGTTAAAAGTTATTAAGTGCATATTCTATGCCAGACAGTTTGAAACAATAATATCATAATTTAATCTTCTCAATAACCTTAGGTGGTAGGTTCCATGATTATCATCATTCATAAATGAAGAAACCAAAGCATAGAGGTCTTCAGTAACTTGCCGTGGGGCAGACAGCTAGCATATGGGAGAAACAGGATTCAAACCCAGGCTGTTGGGCCCATGGAATTTTCCAGGCAAAAATACTGAAGTGGGCTACCATTTCCTATTCCAGGGGATCTTCCCGAACCAGGGATCAAATCCACGTCTCCTGCATTAGCAGGTAGGTTCTTTACCACTGAGCCACATGGGAACCAGAGCCAGTCCCAGCCAGTAAATGAAGGCCTAGTCCTGCAGTGGTGCTTTATTAATCTCATTTTTAATCATCTCATCACCACTAGATATGGGTCAAAAGACCTCCACTTCACAGGTAAGGAACTTGAGGCCCTCTGGGGTATGAACCTGTCTGAAGGTAAGAGGTGGAATCAGGGTCTAAACTAGGCCTCCCTCAATCCAGAGCTCCAGCCCCCAGCATCAGGGTCCAGCTCTAGCTGCAGGGCAGGGCAGCACAAGCATTAACTCACTTTCCACCAGGCTGTGTGACTGTGGACTGGATCCTCGCATCGGTGCCCGTGTTCCGCAAGGACACCTGAACTCCTGCGGGGCCCAGGGGCTGCCCTTTGCTGAGAACCTGCCGTGGAGAAGGAGGAGGAGGTTAGGGGCCGCCCAGCAGCCACATCCTCCCCTCAGCAGCGCTGTCCAGCCTGCGCCTGCTGCTCCTTGGAAAAGATGGTAGAGATCGTGGCTGCCCTTCCTGGGGAAGCAGGGGCACAGGGAGAAGGAACGGCCACAGGAAAACGACACTGCAGCTCACTGACTCTACTGTGTGCTGGGCTGCTCCGTTATGTCCAATTCTTTGTGATCCCCTGGACTGTAGAATGCCAGGCTCCTCCATCCATGGAACTTTCCAGGCAAGAATATCGGACTGGCTTGCTATTTCTTTCTCCAGGGGATCCTCCCGACCCAGGGATTGAACCCTTGTCTCCTGCATTAGCAGGTGGATTCTTTTACCTCCGAGGATGACTTTTACCACCTGAGAAAGACTCTAAAGCATCATCAATTAAAGATGCACGACTAAACCACAGAGAAAGAATAAATACCCAGGGTCCCCGTCTCCAACAAGAAACCCAGACATAAAGCCAGAACCAAAGGCCCTCCCTCTCAGGGTAAAGGAAAAGGAGAATAAACCCACCGTGAAGAAAAGGCAGGCAATAAACAGGCTCATCCCAGCCGCGGCACTGCAGGCCGCGAGGGGGAGACTGGCCCCTGAGACCCTCTCTCTCCACAAGGCCATCCTGCTGTCTGTGCTTGGACAAAGGAGTGACCCGCAACCTAGACCCAGCCCCCAAGAAACCCCGCCACAGTTTACATACAGTTTCATCGAGCTCCCAGGCCCTTCTGGAGCCTGCCTATGCATCCCTTATCGCTCAAAGCCGCCCGCTTCAAAATTCTCGCTTTTTTAAAGGTAAGAGGAGACTGAGTCTGTACCACAGAGCAAACGTGACAAACGCCAGACCTTTCCATTCACGGAGAAGCCTGTGAACACGAAGTTGATGTCCCCGCCCTTCGTGCAGATGTCGCTGACACCATCCACGTACAGCTCCACGGTGGTCGGCTCTGCGCAATGACAGCGGGGTGGGGGGTGGGGGACAGGGGACAGGACACAAAGCAAGCTGAGTTCTCGGAAAGCAGGCTGAGTTCTCGGACAGGATATAAACTGTCACGTAAAACCTACTGCACTGCTTAACTTTCACTGTATTCATTTCTTTTTTTTTTTTTTTAATTTTATTTTTACTTTATTTTACTTTACAATACCGTATTGGTTTTGCCATACATTGACATGAATCCACCATGGGTGTATATTAGCTCCCAATCCCGAATCCCCCTCCTACCTCCCACCCCACATCATTTCTGAGCCACTCACGTGGCTGGAAATCCAAAGGGAGGAGGAGGAGGGGAAAGTCTCCCTCCCCCACCCCAGAGGGAACCAGGGTTAAGAGTATAAGATCAGTTTATAACAGTCTCGCGGCTGACTTGTATCTCAGAGTCCCATGGAAAATCTAGTGAGCGCCAGAAACTTTTATCTACTGAACACCCACCAGAGACCAGGCACTGAGCTGGGTGCACTTAAGCCTGACGACTATCTCAGAGGTAGGTAGTAACACTGCAGCTGACTGAGGGGTAAACTGAGGCACAGGAAGGTTAGGATTCTCCTAAAATCACAGAGCTCCTGAGGGACAGAGCCCACTCTCAATCCCAGAAGTCTGGCTCCAGATCTGTCTCCTGATCGAGTACGTGAGTTCAGCCACATTATACCAAGACCATAAACTCCAGTGTCCACAGTAAACAGGTGGACTGGAAGTCAGCAGAGGCCAAGTGTGGACTGAGGCAAATGGAAAAAAGGGGACAGCTTCCACCCACTGTTGCCGCGTGACCCGGTGCTGCCCGAGCTTCCAAGTTCTCATGAAAAACTGAAATTCTGGGTCTTATCTGCTGTGTCCTGATTTTTCAGTATCAGCAACCAATTCAAGGAAATTAAAAATAACTGAAGAGTTCATCATAATATGGGTTAAAGCTGAGTTTTTAAAAAGTTAGGAAGAATGTGAAGTGATAGGTACAGAAAAAAAATGAACAAATCCAGAGAATTTCAGGGGGATTCCCTGGTGGTTCAGTGGCTAGGACTCTGCGCTCCCACTACCAAGGTCCCAGGTTGGATCCCTGGTCAGGGAACTAAGATTCCACGTGTTATGTGGTGTGGCCAAAAAAAAAAAAAGGTAATTTTTTAAAAAAGAGAACGTCAGGTAAAATAAAGAATTATACACACACACAGGGAAAGATATCAGTGAAAAATGGTTAAAATCTTTATCAGGCACCTCACAAAAGAGAATATCCAAATGGCCAATACACACAATTTCATGGACCATCAGGAAATGCAAATTGAGACCACAGGGAGTGGCTGAAACCGCTCCACCGTCAAGACGGCTAAGATAAAAGAGACCGACAGCCAATGCTGGTGAGGATGTGGAGGACTGGACCCTTACACACGCATGCTAGAGCAGAGCTCTGCAACACCTACTCTGCCGGTCTAAAAATCTCTACTAGGGCCGGATTACATGTAAAAAGTCTATTGCCCAACAATTCCTCCCTGGTATATATTAATACTCAACAGGAACGCAGACACATGTGCACCACAAGATTCACAGGAGTAACAAGGACGTTCACAGGAACGCTATTCTCAGTGGCCAAAATCGGAACACAGTCCAACTACCCACCAACAGCAGAAGGGGTAAATCACTTTCTGTCACACAGGAATCGAATGAACTAACATAGTAACACACAGTGAGGATGAACCGTGTGAACAACATCGAGAAAGAGACCAGGCACAAAACTGTACCTTGGATGATTCCATTTAATCAAAACAGGTAAAATAATCTATCATCTTAGGTCGGGCAGGGCAGCTCGTGAGCGCCTGGGGTGGAGCACTTCTGGGAGTCGGTCAGGTTCTGTCTCCTCATCTAGGAGGTGCTTACGTGTGTTCATTTTGTTGAGCTTCACTGCCTGATACCTTTGTGATGACAATTTCTGAAACCAAGAGAATCGGGTTCTATCCCTGGGTCGCAAAGATCCCTTGGAGGAGAGCATGGCAATCCACTCCAGTATTCGTGGGTGGAGAATCCCATGGACAGAGGGGCCTGGTGGGCTACAGCCCATAGGGTCGCACAGAGTCAGGCGTGGCTGAAGCGATTTAGCACACGTGCACACACGCATGCTATGATTCAATTAACAAGCTTATCAAAAGAAAAAGAATTGACAAGAAGGGAGGAGGTTCAAACAAAACACTCCTGCAGGCCTCCAATCTGTGACCTCTCAGGCCAGGGCTTTGCTCTGACTCCCCTCCCGTTTCTGGACCCCAGCAGTCAGGCAGCCCTGGCTGTGACCTGAGAAAGAACTTTGTCTCCCAGATGCATGTCGCTGCCTCTGTGACAATTCCTCCTCCCCTAACTCACAGGCAGGCCTGATAGGAACAACTGGGCCCCCTTTCTCCCCTCAAGCTACAGAACTGGGATCACACACCCACTTCTACCAAAATATCCAGGCTCTGCTCTCCAAAAATACCAGCCACACCACAGTAGAACCCTTTCTTCTGATCAACCCCACTTTCGCTCCTCCAACCATCTAAAAGACACTCACCTCAGGGACGTCTACAGCTTTTCTGTGTGCAGAAAGACTGCTTTTAAGAGTCGGACACAACTGAGCATGTATGCACACATTTTAAGAGTTGTGTCCAACTCTTTGCGACCCCATGGACTGTAGACCACCAGGCTCCTCAATCCATGGGATTGCCCAGGCAAGAATTCCAGAGTGGATTGCCATTTCCTCCTCCAAGGGATCTTCCTGACCCAGGGATCAAACCTGTGTCTCTTGTGTCTCCTGCACTGGCAGGTGGAGGCTTTACCAATGAGCCATCTGGGAGCCTGATGGATGCTGACCCAGCGGAAATAACTCATCCAAAGTTGTCACAGAGCTGGTAAGACCTCAAGGTTGCCAGATCTGATTTCTTAAGTAGATCTGAATTTTTATGTCAAATTTCACAATGTTTAATATTACCATTAATTCACTAAAAAAAGTTTATTAAAAAAAAAAACACTGAGGGGGCTAAGAAAGAAGCCATCCCAGGCCAGAAATCAAGTCCCCACTCCTGACCCCTATAGTCATCAAGTTCTTCTGGCACTTAATGAATGAAGCTGCAAAAACGGATGTACAAGATGTACAAGAAAAGATGCCTATTTCAAGAAACAAGAAAGAAAACCTTAGGATAGGTCTAAAGTAAATCCAATCTACTCTAAAGTAACAGGGATGGAGGAGTTAAAAAGAAACACTCTTGCACACTAGAAATGAATCCTTCATATTTTAACAATCTCTGCACTCCATCAATTTAATATTCAGCATACAGCCTAATCCTTTACAAAGTATACCTGGTTATTTGTTAACTTACCAAAACTCCACCCTAGAGGAGGCTCAATCTTCAGAATGAAATCTCCCTAGGAGGGGGAAAAAAAAATCAATGCAGAAGACTAAGAAACTGATGACCCTTCAACTTTTACAATCATGGAAAGTAGAATTTTCACACCCGGAATGGAATTCCAAGTGTAAACTTTGCGCTCATAAATGGGAGTGGACTTTTGACTCCCTACCAGTGTGGCAAGTTCAACCCCAGAAACTCCTACTTAATCCAGCAAAGAGTTGGAGACACTGTATTCAGCCACTCATGGTCTTTCAATACCAAACATTCTACTGTCTCATGTTAACCCTTCATATGTTAACCCTTAACCTTAAGTCTGCCAGGGTCAGCCAGATCTTTAGAAACTAAAGCCAATTCTTAAAACGAATTTTTATTCATACACCCTTGAGTAAAGGGTTCCTTGAGAATGCTTTAAAAAAAAAAAACAGATTTCAATATCAACTAGTCCATCTCTAGAAAACCTTAGGTATTATGTGTAGATATAAGTTCAAGAATATTTATCTCTGTGTTGTTAGTAATAACTTTTGTAACTTCTTGTGTTTATCTATATTTCCACATAAAAAGCTGAAATGTGGGGAGGATGGGGAGTAGGAATACAGGCATGCGGATATCCATCTCTGAGCACATGTGTTTGCATGTCTGCGTATGTGTACATGCATGTATATTCTTGGATATCTGTACAACTCTAAATACTGAGAAAGCCATCTGCTACGATACACACCGAAACTTTTATCAGAAGTCATCACTATAGAGGGCGGGGGACTTGGGGGATAAAAGATAAAATTTACTTCATATACTTCTAAAACTTTTGATTTTTTTCCCCCCACAGTATTCATGAATTCACACACTACTTGTATAATACTTTTAAAAAAATATTTGCTTGTCTGTTTACTGGCTGTGCTGGGTCTTCACTGCTGTGCGTGGGCTTTCTCTAGTTGCAGCAAGCAAGGGCTACTCTCCAAGGTGCCCAGTGTTTTCACTCCAGTGACCTCTCCCGTTGCGGACCATTGGCTCAGTAGTCGTGGCGCACGAGCTTAGCTGCCCCACAGCACGTGGGATCTTTCGGGAAGAGGGATCAAGCCTGTATCCCCTCCACTGGCAGGGAAGCCCTGTGTAATATGTTTTAACAATGTTTTAACCCGCTTGCAAGTATTAATAGGAGGTTCTGTTAAGTCAGGGTTTCTCAGAACTTGCAACCACTGACATTTTCCCTGACCTGCACAGCATGGCAGCCTGTTTGGCTCCATTCTTGGCCTCCAAGCAGGAGATAATGGACCACTCTCCCTCCCTCATGGTTGTAAAAGCCAAAATGTCTCTAGACATTGCCAAGTATCCCTGGAGACATTGAGAATCACTGCTATTCAATCAAGCCAGTACATAAGCCGTCACCCTCATAGTTTGGCCAGAATTGCCATATTCCGCTTATAACTTACAAAACAGAGGTGTATTTGCTCACTTGGGAAAGCCACTCTCCCAGTTAGCGCAGCCCTGTGGGCCACACTCACAACTTCCCATCAAAAACCACTGAAGTGCTCTCTCTTCTTACCTTATCATACAAGGGGATCATAAAGTAACCATTGTTAGGGGCACAGTCTGTCTGGTATTTCAAAGTCCCATGTTTGGTGTACAACTTAATCTAGAAAGGAAAGAGAAGTCATGATATCACCATTGAGAATTAGCTACATACAATGAACCTGAATGTATTTCCTGAGGACCTACTTTAGGAAGCTGTTAACAATGGGCATTACAGACAGAGGGGAAATAAGACAAAGCATCCCAAATAATGTGATTTGCTATTCTTCAGATTAGAAACTAGTCTAAAAAGTTGTACTTGTCAATGCTTTTCAGTTTATTTTAGTCTGTCTCTATTTTGTTTTGGGGTCTAAAACCAATTTTGCTATTAGAAAGGGGCTTGTTAAAATGCAATTCCTGGGGAGGGTTGGATTGGAAATTTGGGACTACCAGAAGCAAGCTACTGTATATATAGGATGGATAAACAACCAGGTACAGTTGAATAGCACAAGGAACTATATTCAATATCCTGCAATAAACCTCAATGAAAAAGAATATGAAAAAGAATGTATATACACATATAACGGAATCACTTTGCTGTACACCAGGGACTAAACACAACACTGTAAGTCAACTATACTTTTTTTTTTTTTAAGTACCTTAAAAAAATGCAATTCCTGAACTCCACTTCTGTTTCTAAAACAGAAGGTCTAAGGTAAGGGCCAGCGATCTGTATAAAGAACCCCAAAATATTAATACTTGGAGTAACATCCATCTAAAAACTTCCAATGTTAATGATCTGTGACTATAACACGAAAACAATAGAACCCAGTCATACCAGCTAAGACGATGTAGAAAGCAGCAAATTCACAATGTGTGTGCTTGGGAAAGGAACACTGCAATTGTGTATAGACTGCAGGTTCCCATGGGCAGTGACCACGGCTGACACTTCATGGTGCCTGGGCCAGTGTCTTATGTGGTGTAAACACTCCATAAATACCCGACCTTATTCACAGGCCAGAAAGAAATTCAGATGTATGCACTTAAAGCAGAGACTGAAGATCCACCTGTCCAGAGGGGGCCAGGGAAGTCCCATCGATGGGCATTCATCTAAAATGGGACAGGACTGCTTCCTAACCCAAGCCAAGTTTTGCAGCCCAAAGATCAGCTGGCTTTCCAGGGAAATCAGGAATGCAGTTTTTAATGTGAAACCTCTTAACTGTTAAAGAATTAGCAACCAATATAGTTTGTGTTTTTTAGGTACTTTGTCTGCTCTGTTCACTGAACTGTTGTATCCACCAGGGACAAGGCTTCAAAACACGCTGGGGCTCACTCAACAGTTACTAACTGAATGAATATGATGGGAAAATACCCAGAAGGGAAGAAGGATGGAGAGGACTGAAGGTAGTTTTACTGGGACACAGAAAACACAACCCAGAAATGATTGTAAAATATCTTATTTACATTTATTCTGTAAAGCACAGGTTAGGACACAGAATGACAAGATACATGATGTGTATGAAACACTAGATTTCATAATCAGAAATGAAGAAAGAATGAATTTCTCAGGCCAGCTGGACAGGCAGCCCCAGGGCTCAGGGAACATACTTCACACTAGGTCACAGAACCTGCCCTCCACTCTCCCAGTCACTATTAAGCGTTCGGGGTGGGAGTGTCCCTAGCGCTCTACACATTTCTCCTGAAGCCCCAGGAAGCTACAAGCTGCAAAGCCGTTCAAGACAGCTTCTGGAATGCCCTGTGCCCACAGCCCAGAAGGTGGCATGGGCACCCAGAGATCCTAGAAGCCTTGCCACTGCCAGTGGGTAGACTCATTAAACACCTGACTTCCTTTTAGATTTTTTTTTGATGTGGATCATTTTTAAAGTCTTTATTGAATTTGCTACAATATTGCTTCTGTTATTTATGTTCTGGTTACTTATGTCCCACTGGGTCTGTGGGATCTTAGTTCCCTGACCAGGGATTGAACCCACAACCCCCTGCACTGAAAGCTGAACTCTTAACCACTGGACCTTCAATGAAGTCCCATGCCTGATTTCTTAAGACCAAAAATGATGGAAAAGCTACAGATATAGGGGTCTTGAAGGTGACGAGCAACTTCTTTAGGAAATACACGATGCTGAGCTCTGCAGCCTCTCTCCCACTCTTGTGTAATTCCAATAACTACCCAGCAATCAGTGCGCTGACAACTCTTCATTATCGGAGGAAAGGGGTCCCAATGGAGGAACCAGGGAGATTAAAAATAGTTTCCCAGCCCCAGAGATGCCAAGAGACAGTAACTGGGTCATGATCTCTGGGATGAGAATTCACACTCTCTTAAAGCTTCCCAGAAGGTAGGAGGAATGGTCGATTAGAATTTGGGGGTAACTCAGTGCTGTGGGGGTTAAGACTTGCGGTCTCCAGGTTCTGGAATATCGGTTTCAGGAAATCTGAGTTTCAGAAGGTCTGGGTTCCTGGGGGTTTGAGGATCTGGGGTCTGCGTTCTGCTGAGAGTGGGTTTTAAGAGATCTCGGGCCTGCATTGTGGGGATCTAGAGTTTGCCTTCTTAAGTATCTGTATCATGCTACAGGAACAAAAATTGGGACTTGGAGCAAGGCTAAGTCAAACAGCTGTAGAATCTACTTCTGATCCCTCCCCCAAATTCTCAGGAACCTGCTTTGTAGGAACACGCTGGTTCAGCTCTTCACCATAGCCCTCTAGCTACTCAAGCAGAATGCCTTTGGGGTCTTGGTCCCCAGTCCCTTCTCTTTGGCATCTCCCAGCATCTTTCTTTTCTAATTCCCTTCTTTTGACTTATCATCAGTAACTACGCTCCTAAAATAGAGGCCAGCCCTCCCTGGGGTCCCTTCCTATCTGTCCTGCAAGTGATTTTCTATGCCCACCTCCATCTATCTCCCTTCCTCTTCACAAAAGCTTTCTGGGTCACAATTCCACTGAGCTAATAACCATCTGACTGTAGAGAGCTTTGCAACTTAATAAAAAGACTTCTGCAGAAATCTCTTGTGTAATTCCAACAACTACCTAGCGATCAAGGCGCTGACAACTCTTCGTTATCGGAGGAAAGGGGTCCCAATGGGGGAACCAGGGAGATTAAAAATAGTTTCCCAGCTCCAGAGATACCAAGAGACAGTAACTGGGTCATGATCTCTGGGATGAGAATTCATGCTCTTTTAAAGCTTCCCAGAGGATAGGAGGAATGGTCGATTAGAATCTGGGGGTAACTCCCCTGCTGTTGGGGTTAAGACTTGCGGTCTCCAGGTTCTGGAATATCGGTTTCAGGAAATCTGAGTTTCAGAAGGTCTGGGTTCCTGGGGGTTTGAGGATCTGGGGTCTGCGTTCTGCTGAGAGTGGGTTTTAAGAGATCTCGGGCCTGCATTGTGGGGATCTGGAGTTTGCCTTCTTAAGTATCTGGGGTCTCGATCTGGAGGATCCTTAGTTTTGTATGACCTAATAAAAATTATAAACCATTATCATCATCACCAAAAACGTCCTTCACACCCATATGCACACACCTTCAGAGCTCCGCCCGCCCCGCCCACCTCACCGCGTAGCTGACCCCAAGATAAGAACTCCCACTCCAGCGCTACTGGGGAGGAGACCAGCGGAGAGCCCGCAGAAAGCAGCGCCTCTCAAGAGGAAAGGGCTCCCAGAATGCGGAGAGTTGCGGGGAGGGCTGGTGGCAACCGCCTGGGAGGCGAGGCCACCGCGGCTCAGCGAGGCTGTGCGCCTGGCCCCGGGTCACACACCGAGCTCCGGGCCGCGGGGCGGGCACTCACCTCAATGAGCGAGTAGTTGATCTCCACGTCCGACTTGACGAAGCCCCCGCAACCCACCACGATGTCCTCGGAGCCGCGCGCCGGCTCCACCCCGCTCAGCAGCAGCAGAACGGTGGCGGCCACCACCGCCAGCTCGCGTGGCCCCATACCGCGGCGCCCCCGCATGGCCCGGCCTCTGCAGCCTGAACCTCCGCAGGCCTCCGGGTCCCGCCCCTCACCCCGCACGCTGCCGGCGGCTTCCTCCTCCGATGGCAACTGACAGCCCTGTCCCCGCCCCCGCCGCGACCGCGCATGCGCATCCCGCCCCTACGGCCATGCCCCCAGACCAAATAACTACGGTACAAGCTCAGGAATGAAAGGAGACCATTGGTGCCCTCTGGTGGCCTGGAGGACTCCGCATACCGTCTGGCAGGTACAGTTGCAAGGTGCGGATGTACAGGCACAAACTGCACAGTTGAATTTCGTAGTTTACTAGTTTGGAATTAGGAATTTGGAATTCCAAATCCCCTACTTTGGAATTCAATAGCACTGAAACTGGAAATGACGAGAGACTATGGATCGAAGTATCCAACAAATTTCCCGAATCTATTTGACCCGTAAATTTCACAAGTGATGTATAATCTCAAACCCCTTTTAGGGATTTGTGTCGACTGGTGTAACTTTCCATGATAAATGATCAATTAGCTTTTTTTAAAGCACAGCATGTTTAAGTTCAGCATAATATTTAAAAAGATATTTAAATTGTATTTAATCCCACCTCTAGTAACATTTTTATAGAAACAAACTTTGAGGGTTTTCCCCCAGGAAGCAAAAGATGCATGCAGTTTGGCTTACTTTGAACTAGCTCTGTGAGGCGATGCATGAAAATCATCTGAAAGCATCAGTCTGAAAAGCAGTTCAAAAATCAGCATGTTATGTTTTATCTCAAGACTGAATGTATACCATAATGAAGATGAACTACAAGTCACCATATCAAAATAGACAAAAACTGCCCTTCTGACCAGATGTTTGAAATTCTTCCATTTCACTCAAGAAAATCAAGTGCTTTTATTTTGATAGCTTTTTATACCTTGCTCCTAAATGATGAAGAGATTTCCCACTGAAATTTGCCACTGTGGTTAAGACTTAAGCACTATGCAACTATGAATCACTAAACTACCCAGTGGCGACAATGGAAGGATGCATCCACTAGAGGATCTCAGCCATGAGCATCTGATTTCTCTCACTCTTCATTCTCATTCCAAATACAGTGAGACTCTCAACTCACTGATTATAAAGAGAAACCATTTAAGGAATTGTTTTATTTTTTAGAGGTTCATTATTTATCATTACAATTAAAACCGATGTTTCCATTTGTTTCCTAACATAAATCTCTGGTGTGTCTTAACAAATACCAGGAGATTGAAAGTCATCGATTAGGAAGTGCTTGGCCTATGGAATCATCTTATTCTACAGACGGGAAACCGAGGCCCGGAGAGGTAAGGGGACTTATCTCGGGTTGGGGTTCAGTCAGTAAAGTATCTGCCTGCAATGCAGGAGACCTGGGTTCTATCCTTGGGTCAGAAAGATCCCCTGGAGAAGGAAATGGCAACCCACTCCAGTATTCTTGCCAGGGAAATCCCATGGACAGAGAAGCCTGATGGGCTACAATCCATGGAGTTGCAATAGTCAGATGACTTAACGACTAAACCACCACGACCAGAGCTCGGCACTCAGCCATGTGCTGTTTAGAGATTGGAAAGTAGGCTCTGGGATATTTGAGTTCTGTTCTTGGCTTACCTGGTTGATTTCCTCTTGTGTGCTTTCTGTCTACCTGACCATCCCCCCTCAAACCTTCATCATTTCCCTCAAATTCATCTTCATATATACAAAGAAATAAAGCTCTAGGACCATGTCCAGTTGCAATGGGGATTGGGCGGGGGTGGGGGGGGGTCGGTCCTCAGCCGCCTGATAATTTCCATCAGCCTTCACCAAAACCACCTCAAACAAACACAGATGATCAGAATGTAAACAGCAGACCTGCCACACTCAGCTCCAAGAAAAAGCCTTGAGTTTTTGCATTCTTGCTCTTCCAGAAGACCCAAACAGGAAGAGAGCTGAAAGCATACTGCCGGGGCCCCATAAGAGGGTTGGGGAATCTCAGGAAAGAAAAGGGAGACCAGGGAGCCCCTGCTGTAGAGGCCCTGAAAAAGGAGAGAGAAAGAAGACACCAAAGTAACAACGCAGCCTGGACAGTGCAAAGGATTTGAATTCTTCACTCAAACTGAGCACCTGTTCTTGTCTGTCTGAAAAAGCTCAGTCTTTTATTCTTGTCTTGAAAGGGAATACATGGTCATTGCAGAAGGAAAGAAAATAGAAAAAGGAAAGCAAGGGGGGAAGAAAGAAAATTAGGAGTTCCATGAACACTGCTTTAGTGCATTTCCATCGTTTTGTCTATGCATATATGTTAAAGTCATTTCCCAAAAGAAGGCTTGGCTTGGGACACACATTACTTTAAGACCCCAAAGAAAAAGGTAAATGACTTGAATTCATTCCCCACTTTCCCTAACTTAAGCATATACTATTTTTTTTCTTTGCACATATATCGTAAACTATTTTGTATTATAATTTTTTTTTCTCACTTAGCATTCAGTAACCATTTTTCCGTATTAAACCTATTTCTTCAATGGCACTTTGAACCACTGCTCAGTAACCTAGGGATGAAATACTACGAATGCTAATAAAAGTTGACTCTGATTCAACATTTAGTGTGCCAAACACTCTGCTAGACGTTTTATTAGTAATCTTAACATCTTCCCACCATCCTAGAGGCAGACAGGGTCGGTCCCACAGGTGAGGGGGCTGCGGCTCCAAACTTAACCCGGGGTCCTCCCATCCCCCACTCCGTCGGTCGCTGGACTTGTGCACACCTGTTGGGTTCGTTTATCTAGATAAATTCCTGGAATTGCTGACCCACAGTATTCGGGAAGTTCGGGATGACACTTGCGCCGGGGGAAAGGGGCTTATATGCAGACATCACGGCACTTTCTGGGGCTCCGGGACCCCCGCCCTCGCTGCCCTGGGTCCCCGCCCGGAGCGCCCCGCCGCCTCGCCTCGCTTCACCCCTCCGCGCCCCAGCCCCGCCGCCCGGCCGGACCTTGCCCCCGGCCTCGCAATCCGAGAGCTGGAATCCCCGCCCCTTCCCCCGGGCGGAACGCGGCCGAGGAAGCCGTCCTCGGACCCCGACAGCCCGACAGACAGACCAACAGACGGACGACGCCCGATGGCCGGGCAAGGCGAGCCCTGCGCGAGCCCGGGGGTGAGTGTCCCCACCCCGCTGCACTCCTTCTCCGGCTGGCTCGAGAGATCTCTTGGACAGATCTCTCTCGGGCTGCGGTACAGGGGAGAGGCGGACCCCCGGGAGGGTAACAGATCTGCCAGACTAACGGCAGGGCTGGACGTTCTCCCTAACCAAGCTGTTCCCCGAAGAGACCAACCCTGTGGAAGGGGCCTCTAGACACCCCAGCTACAGGACTCCCCACGTCTCTGGTTCCTGCCTCCCAGCAAAAGACTCTAGTGGGAGGGTGGCAGTGGTGTAGGAGGGAGAGAATTAAAGCAACCCTGTTTTCTGAAATTCACATTCACACTTCTCCGTTTAGGAAAGGCCAGCAGAAGATCTGAGGTAAGAAGTACAGATGGAGACCTCTGGTAGAACAAGCTTTGGGGTTAGCCAGGCCAGCGTGGAGTCAGCTCTGTCCCTTCCTATTTGTGTGGGCCTAAAAGAGCCTGTTACCTTCCTGGCTTCTGAGTTTCCTGGTCTATGAAATGGGAACAGTAATACCTGCCTCCTAGAGTGGTAATAGGGCTTGCCTGGTGGCTCAGCGGTAAGAATCCACCTGCCAATGCAGGAGACGTGCGTTCGATCCCTGGCTTGGGAAAATCCCCTGGAGAAGGGAATGGCTATCCACTCCAGAATTCTTGCCTGGAGAATCCCATGGACAGAGGAGCCTGGCGGGCTACAGTCATGGGGTCGCAGTGTCAGACATGACTTAGCGACCAAACAACAGCAACAGAGTGGCTTTAAGTCTGTGCCCAGCACTCATCATGGATCCCAGGTCTCCTAGATTCTGGGACCCAACTGCCTTGGTTCAGATCCCAGCACCACCCCAGTCCAGTTGGGTGAGGTCAGTGAAGTTACTCAGTTATTAAGTACTCTAAGGACGACAGAAGATGAGATGGTTGGATGGCATCACTGACTCAATGGACACAAGTTTGAGCAAAGTCTGGGAGATAGTGAAGGACAGAGAAGCCTGGCATGTTGCAGTCCATGGGGTTGCAAAGAGTTGGATGTGACTCAGTGACAGAACAACAACAAAAATTGCTTAGCACATTTTTCGTGTAAATATTGGGGGTCCAAAGAGTTGCCTGGCCCCCCAAGTGGTGAGTTTGGGACCCCTGCATTGTACCATCATAAGGGTCACTCTGGTGTTCCCCCAGGTCTGGAACCAGACGGAGCCTGCGCCTGCCGCTGCCCGCTTGCTGAGCCCTTGCTTCCTGAAAACAGCAGGGGTCTGGGCTCCCCCCATGTACCTCTGGGTCCTTGGCCCCATTCACCTCCTCTACATCCACCGCCATGACAAGGGCTACATCCAGATGTCCCGCCTCTTCAAGGCCAAGATGGTAGCCCCTTCCTCTGGGAGCCTATAATCAGACAATGGTCAGGGGGTGGGGGAGCAGGCTGGAATCAGGCAGAGACCCCAAAGTGGACACGTGGGACCTTGTTAATCAAATAGAGCAATACCCCCAGAGGCTGCAGAGGGAAACTCAGTGGTATAGCCGCTCTCAAACCAATCATCACAGATAATAAAACCCGTACATCCCAACACACCCGCAGACCCACACACACACCCAGAAACCACTGAACATGTCAGTTAGTCTCAAGCAGGAGTCAAAACTACTATCTGCGGTCTGAGTTTGGCCTCTTGTCTGTTGTTTTATCACCTCGGAACTAAGAGTAGGTTTCCCATTGTTCACTCATTGAACAAAACTTTAAAAAGCCTAATATGCCATGATATGATATGATGTGATATGCAGACCCCCACACACACACGAGTTTATGGCCACCACAGCCTGGCATTCCCCAAAGTGTGCAGTGTACACTCCTGAGATACACACGGTGATTTTAGAGCCACACCAGGATGCACCTTTTAAATGTTAACACTTAGGCATTGATTTTTGTGTTTCCCCCCCCGGGAAGTACTAAAGAACACTCCTTAAAACTGGTCTGTAGTTGTTGTCCAATGTTAGAAAAACACTGGCATTCCAAATGTGAGCGCCTCTGCTCATTCTCCCGTTCCCCAAACCTCTAGAAGCACACCCTCCATGGTTCATTTACTCCCACACCACCTTGTAAATGTTTGACCTCTTGCCAACCACCTCTCCAGGGTCAGCACACTCTTCCTTAAAGGGCCAGAGAGTATCAGTACTTGTCTGAGGTTCCAAGGATCCTGTGGTCTCTGTCTCAACTAGTCAGTTCTGCTCTTGCAGAAGTAAAGCAGCCACAGACGACAAACGGTAAACAAGTAGACGTCACTGTGTTTCGGTAAAACTTTATTTATAGTTACAGAAATTTGCATTTCGTATCAATTTCACATCATGGCATATTAGGCTTTTTAAAGTTTTGTTCAATGAGTGAACAATGGGAAACCCACTCTTAGTTCCAAGGTGATAAAACAACAGACAGGAGGCCAAACTCAGACCACAGATGGTAGTTTTGACTCCTGCTTAAGACTAACTGACACGTTCAGTGGTTTCTCTGAGGCTCCCATGTGCGTGCTCTCTCCCCTTCTTGATTTCTCTTGTCCAAAAGAGAGACCGATTTGACCGATGGCAGCTCGGTCAAAGAAGGCCTGGAAACATATCAGTCCCAACAGAGAGTTCCTCCTTGATTTAACAGTAGGGATGGAAAGAGACTTAAAGAGGGTATAACTTTTTCACCTGGGGAGAGTAAATAGCTTTTCATGCTGTTCCTTCATCCCCGAAGCATCCTCCTGTGCACTGTGGGAGCACCGCTGGCATTTTGGAAACCACTGATGTTATTTGTATGGTGCATTATTTATGTGACAGTTACAGGTCAAGCTTGAGCTGCATCACCCCTTACAGCTTTTTTCTTTCACGTCGGCCCTGTTCAGTGGTTACACTGATACATTGCAGTCCCCCACCCGGGGCCACTGTCCAGTTGGACGTGGAGTCTCTGTCCAGTTGGCAGGGACTGGCAGAAAGCCTGCCATCTTTCTTTCCCCCACCAGCCTTATCCCAGCCCGTTTCCCCAGGTGCTTGGGTTCGCCCTCGTAATCCTGTGCACCTCCAGCGTGTCTGTGACTCTTTGGAGAATCCAGCAGGGAACGCCCCAGGCCCTCGAGTTCCTCATACACCCCACCACGTGGCTCACCACAATGGTGAGTCACGGCCCAGACCTGCTGGCTTGCTCCTGGCTGCTGCTTCTCCTGCCCCGGTGGAGGGGCGGCGCAGAGGGGGCTCCCTCCCGACCCTCTCCCTTCTGTCTCTTATACACATCTCCGAGAGGAAGAAGGGCGTCCAGGCGTCTGGGGTGCTCTTCGGGTACTGGCTACTCTGCTTTCTCTTCCCAGCCACCAGCGCCACCCAGCAGGCCTGGCAAGGGGTAAGTGGGGGCCTGAGTCACCCGGGAACCAGTGTGGTGGTTTCAGGCCTTGGGTCCCATCCGTCCTCCTCCCGCTTCCACCATGGCTTATTCTCTCCGCAGAGACACACACTCCGCAAGCACTGAAACTCAAGCAACACACACAGGCATTTCACATAGACGTTCTCATCACCCCATACCTTTTTATCAACAGAAATTCTTATTGTCTCACACACTCAAGTCACACACTTCACTTGCACACACTTGTATGCCCCCATTCACACACTGGGCTTCCCTGGTGGCTCAGACGGTCAAGAATCTGCCTGCAATGCAGGAGACCTGGGTTCAATCCTTGGGTCGGAAAGGTCCCTTGGAGAAGGAAATGGCAACCCACTCTAGTATTCTTGTCTGGAGAATTCCATCGACAGAGGAGCCTGGCGGGCTACAGTCTATGGAGTTGCAAAGAGCTGGACACCAGTGAGCAACTAACACCTTTCACATCACTTTTTTTCATTCGTGTATCACACAACCACAGACTCCAAAACATCACATACACACACACACACTCGCCTGCACTCACACTTGCTGCCATCCGGTTGTGTCTATGCTTTCAAGCTCCTGCAGGACTTGTGCACAAATGCCCCACACTCATACACACGCACACACACACACTGCATGGGCACCGACACACTGTTGGTTCAAAACCTCAGGGGTTCCAGGGTGAAATTAGAAACCACCCCCAGACCTGGAGGGCCAAGAGAGGCCAAAGACACAGGCCACCACTGCAGTTGGAGGTGACGATTCTCATAAGCCAGGGAACTTACGCATGATGCTTGTCTTGGCTGCTGCGAAATACATTGATCTCTGCACCTGCCCACCAGAAACTTAACAGTTTATAGAGGTTTTAACAGGGTTCAGTCGTATGTACCATCAGTGGATCTCACCAACACATTGCCCTTTCAAGGTGGCATCCTTGAAGTAGTTCCTAGTGCGGGAACAGTGTGCCCAGAATGCACACTTCAAGGACGGGAGTGGCAAGTGGGGGTGAGGAGCCTCTGGGTCCAGCTCCCAGGTCAGCCAGGGTCACGTCCTCTGGATGACCTCCTCTGGCACACAGCTGTGTTCATTCTGACGCCACGTAAGTGCGTGTCTCCCCTCATTCTCCACCTTCACCCGTGCCCTCCTGCATCTGTATTTACACACTCATTTTGCACACTCACCTGTATTTATAGGGGGCGTGATCTGCAAAGAGAAAAATCTATAACCTCGACCAGGGTTTTTCAACCTCAGCACCCTTTACCTACTTCTCTCTTGGGTGGGGGCAGAGAGGAGCTGTCCCATGTGTGGTGGGATGTTGAATAGCATCCCTGGTCTCCACCCACTGGATGCCAGTAGTACCACCCCATTACGGTAACCTGATATGTCTCCTGACAATGGTAGATGTCCCCTGGGGGCAAGTTGAAAACCGCTTGCATGGCTGGCACGCTCACCCAAGACGTCTGATTAGGAAACTGATCAGTCTGCTGGTCATCATTTCATATGGTTACTCCCTCTGGCTCCTGAAAGAAGGCAGAGAAACACTTTCTGTCCTAAAGGACAGATTTTTAACAAAGCAACTTTTGTTCACTAATGGGAATAGCCCCCAGGCCCTCCACTGAGAAGGCGATCACGTCCCACTCCAGTACTCTTGCGTGGAAAATCCCATGGACAGAGGAGCCTGGAAGGCTGCAGTCCATGGGGTCGCGAACAGTCGGACACGACTGAGCGACTTCACTTTCACTTTTCCCTTCCCTGCATTGGAGAAGGAAATGGCAACCCACTCCAGTGTTCTTGCCTGGAGAATCCCAGGGACGGGGGAGCCTGGTGGGCTGCCGTCTGTGGGGTCGCACAGAGTCGGACACGACTGAAGCGACTCAGCAGCAGCAGCAGCTTTCTACAGTTGACTTAGCTGCTAGCTGTTTGGAACACAGCACAGAAAGATTAACATTGGGACCATATATGCTCTGGAGCTCCATGTGCGAGGCCCTGTGGCAAGCACTTGATGTCATGAATTCAGTGAAGATTTGAATGATCCCGTTTTAAAGATGAGGAACCCTAAGCCTTAGAGAAGTGAACGACTTCCTCTAGGTCACGCAGCTCGGGACTGCAGAGCCAAAGTCCACCTCACCCAAATTCAGGACAACCTTTCCAACAGAAACGATAGTAAAAATGACACTATGGGGAGTAATGTAGCTGCCGTATCAAATTGTCTACTATCTGTCCCCCAAAACGAAACCAAAAACAGGGAAGGAAAAAATCCAATAGAGAAATTGCGATCTGAAACTTGGGCTCTTGTTTAAAAACATAAAAACTCAGTTCATATGGCTCAAGGGGGAAAAGTCCAAGGGTATCTATTAGCTCACATACCTGGGACCTGCAAGTAGGCGTAGCTGGCCCGGACATTCAGAGAACTCAGCTAGAGCTCCATTTCTGCCTGTCCCTTGATTCTCGTCTCTTGGCTTCAATCTCCAATGGGATGGCAAGGAGAGCCCCAATTATTCCAGGATTTCGTTTCACAAATATAGCAAACCTGGAAGATCTCCCAATGGTTCCAGCTCTCGCTGGTCCAGCATAGGTCCTGCGTCTATTCCTAAGCCCAAGCACGGTAGCCAGGGACTAGAACGTGAACATTGGTCAGGCCTCCATCATCTGCCTGCCCTGCCCCCACCCCAGGATGGAATCAGCTCTACATAAACCTCATACCTGAGCATGGGGGGAAGAGTTAGGGTGCTCTGGCCAGAAAGGGCAGGGGGTGCAAAAGCAATCACGGCAGGGCAGCAAGAGCTCGTGATCTGGAGCAGATCATTTGTGTGGCCTTGAGCAAGGTACGGTCACTTCTCTGAGCCTTGGTTTCCCAATGAGTAACACAGAGCAAGTAAACCCCAGCTGGGGCAGGGTGGGGAGGGACTTGACGAGACAGTGTATGTAAAGACTCCAGCATGTGCCCGAGGCAGAGCGAATGCTCCCTGAAACCAACTCCCTTCTTAAACCAGAGAACACTGGCCACGGGGAGTGGGGTGGGAGATTGGGGTGGGTGGGGTTCCTTTGTTGCCCAGGGAGAAGGACAAAGTGTCCTTCAATCTGTGTCCTGGTGGCTAAGGCCAGTGGTCACCTAAGGGCACACACCCTGCCTGCCATTTGTCTGGACAGAATCTGTGTAAGCCAAGTGTTTTCAAGGCCAGGAAGGCTGGGGGCTCTGACTCTCAAACCTGGTGGCTCCAGCCCCCAGCTGGGCACTGCTCCTGGCATCAAAAACCCCGTTCCGCCTCCATCCCTTCTCCCCTTTCTGACACCCTCCCCAGTCTCTGCTTCTCCTAAGCCCTGACTCAGTGACACCTGCTTTCTCTCCCGCAGGATTTCCAGAGCGACCCTTTCCGCCACCTGTCACCCTACCTGTACTTGTCTCTGGTGATAGCGCAGTTTGCACTGTCTTGCCTCGCTGATCAACCCCCGCTTTTCCCGAAAAGGCCCCCGCAAGCTGTAAGTCACCACGTCTCCAACCAATCCCTTGCTTGTCCCTGTTTCTCTTCTGGCCCTCAGTGCCCCCCAAGTGATGGAAGGAAGTTAAATTAAAGCACAGGCCTTTAATTTTTTTTTTTTAATTATTCATTCAGCCAAAACCGTATTACGTATCAACTCTATGCCACGGGTCAGCCAACTCTTTCTGTCCGAGATAGAAAATATTCTGGGATTTGTGGGCCAAATGGTCTCTGTATGGCAGCTACGGAGGTCAGGTTTTGCAAAAAGCAGACAGACTATATGTCAACAAAGGAACATGGCTGTGTTCCAATAAAATTTATTTGCAGAGAAAAACAGTGAGTCGGATTTGGCTTGGGGGCTGTAGTTTGCCAACCTATTCTGTGCACCAGCTCAGTACTGAGGATCTTTGGTAAAAATGATGTCTCTGTCCTCATGTGACTAATACCCAATACTGCTACTGCGAAGTCACTTCAGTCGTATCCAACTCTGTGCGACCCCATAGACGGCAGCCCACCAGGCTCCCTGCTCCCTGGGATTCTCTAGGCAAGAACACTGGAGTGGGTTGCCATTTCCTTCTCCAGTGCATGAAAGTGAAACGTGAAAGTGAAGTCGCTCAGTTGTATCCAACTCTTAGCGACCCCATGGACCGCAGCCTACCAGGCTCCTCCATCCATAGGATTTTCCAGGCAAGAGTACTGGAGTGGGGTGCCATTGCTTTCTCCGATAGGGGAACCATTAATCACACAATTACACAAATGTGTGGAAAATTACAACTCATCATCATAAAAATTCAGGATTAAAGTGACTTGCTCAATCGAAGTGCTCCATAGAAGTTCATGGTCCATAAGAGTTTACAGCAGATAACACTGTGAAATCCGGAAAGAATTCTCTGAGAAAAAGACAGTTGAGTGGAGATCATCTAAAAAGATGCTCAACAGTTTGAATAATTAAGTTAAAACTGTAACAGGACTTTGTCCAATGAGTAGCAGAAAAAAATTAAAATTGATAACACACGCTGATGGCAAAGATGTGGTGCAGTGAGCGTTCTCATGCCCTGTTGGTGAAGAGTTTAAATCTGTGCAGTCTTCCTAGAGCCACTGGTAAAATTTCACCTCTTCTTCACCTCCTTGTCACATTCACTGAAGGATATTGTTGAAAACATTGCTGGTGTCATGCATGGTCATTGCTTTGAGAACTTCTTGGTCTCAGTATTAATAAAGTTGTTCTGAGCAACTGTTAGTTCTTACCTAGGCACTTTCACTGAAAAAACAAGAGAGTTCCAGAAACATCTATTTATGTTTTATTGACTATGCCAAAGCCTTTGACTGAGTGGATCACAATCCAGTGGAAAATGATGAAAGAGATGGGAATACCAGACCACCTGACCTGCCTCTTAAGAAACCTGTATGCAGGTCAGGAAGCAACAGTTAGAACTGGACATGAAACAACAGACTGGATCCAAATAGGAAAAGGAGTATGTCAAGGCTATACATTGTTACCTTGCTTATTTAACTTATATGCAGAGTACATCATGAGAAACTCTGGCCTGGAGGAAGCACAAGCTGGAATCAAGATTGCCGGGAGAAATGTCAATAACCCCAGATATGCAGATGACACCACCCTTATGGCAGAAAGTGAAGAAGAACTAAAGGGCCTCCTGATGAAAGTGAAAGAGGAGAGTGAAAAAGTTGGCTTAAGGCTCAACATTCAGAAAACTAAGATCATGGCATCTGGTCCCATCACTTCATGGCAAACAGATGGGGAAACAGTGGAAACAGTGGCTGACTTTATTTTTCTGGGCTCCAAAATCACTGTAGATGGTGATTGCAGCCATGAAATTAAAGGACGCTTACTCCTTGGAAGGAAAGTTATGACCAACCTAGACAGCATATTAAAAAGCAGAGCCATTACTTTGCCAACAAAGGTCCGTCTAGTCAAGGCTATGGTTTTTCCAGTGGTCATGTATGGATGTGAGAGTTGGACTATAAAGAAAGCTGAGCACCGAAGAATTGATGCTTTTGAACTGTGGTGTTGGAGAAGACTCTTGAGAGTCCCTTGGGCTGCAAGGAGATCCAACCAGTCCACCCTAAAGGAAATCAATCCTGATGTTGAAGCTGAAACTTCAATACTTTGGCCACCTGATGTGAAGAGCTGACTCATTTGAAAAGACCCTGATGCTGGGAAAGACTGAGGGCAGGAGGAGAAGGGGATGACAGAAGATGAGATGGTTGGATGGCATCACCAATTCAATGGACATGGGTTTGGGTGGACTCCAAGAGTTGGTGATGGACAGGGAGGCCTGGTGTGCTGCAGAGTCGGACACAACTGAGCAACTAAACTGAACTGAGGCACTTTCAGTCCTGTGACCAAATCCCTTTTTGCCTTGCCTGCTAGGAAGCACCAAGCCCTTTGGTATCTATTGTGGTTAAGGACTGGAGAAGGACATGGCAACCCACTCCAGTACTCTTGCCTAGAGAATCCCGTGGACAGAGGAGCCTGGTGGGCTGCTGTCCATGAGGTCGCACAGAGTCAGACACAACTAAAGCAACTTAGCATGCATGCATGCACTGGAGAAGGAAATGGCAACCCACTCCAGTATTCTTGCCTGGAGAATCCCAGAGATGGTGGAGCCTGGTGGACTGCCATCTATAGGGTCGCACAGAGTCGGACACGACTGAAGCGTCTTATCAGCAGCAGCAGCAGTGGTTAAGTATACAGGACATCTCAGTCTGGTTTTCGGTATTAAGCTTGTTGTCAGTTCATTCTGTCTTCCTGCCCTTAGTTCTGCTTGCCACATACTGGCCATGGATTATGAGACCAAGTCCTCCCACTTCTGAATCTTTGTCTTTGCAGAATCCATGTCCTAAGGCTGGGGCCTCCTTCCCCTCCAAGGCCATGTTCTGGTGGGTTTCTGGGTAAGTAAAGTAGCAGGGAAGGGGCCGGGGCTCGGGGTGGGGGGGTGCCCCCACTCACCTACGTGTGCCGCTCTTATTTGTTATCACAGCTCTTTCCCAAGGAGATTTCCCCAGAAAGCCAGGCTTTCTCCATCCCAGCCTGGGTGCTGGGATTTTAGTGTGTCCACAATCCATATCCCATTGCCACTCCCTCACTGGAGTGAGATTGGAGTCCTGGCCCTGTCTCTTAGCTGGCCACATCACAAGCATTTAGTCTCAGTTTTCCCCTCTGTAAAATGAGAACAACTCTGCCTTCATTAAATGTAAAGTGCTTAGTGCTTTATATAGAAGGCACTCAATAAAATCATATCTCTATCTAGTCCTTCCACCAATGTAGTAGGTGTTTAATAAGCACCAACTATCTGCTAAGCACCAAGGGTGAGGAGGCAGAAGACCAAATCTTTACTCACTAGAGGCTCCCAGGCTGGTGGAGAAGGTGTTTCTCCAGGGTTAGCACACCAGGCATGGAGGACATACCTACCTCCTGGACCCTCTCTTGACCACACTGCCATCAGATCATACTTGAATTCCGTCTCCACCACTTCCTGGCTGTGTGACCTTGGGCAAGCTACTTAACCTCTCTGTGCTTCAGTCTATACACTTGTCAAGTGAGGATAATAATAGCATCTACCTCACAGGGTTTTGAGGATTAAATGAAATGAGGTTTCTGAAGCACTTAGAACAGAATCTGGCCCATAAAAAGTTTTATATAAAGTGGTTGTTAAATAAATGGATAGACGACTATGAGGGCTTTCCGGGTGGCTCAGATGGTAAAGAATCTTCCTGCGGTGCAGGAGACAGGTTCCATCCCTCTGTTGGGAGGATCCCCTGGAGAAGGGAATGGCAACCCACTCTAGTATTCTTGCCTGGAGAATCCCATGGACAAGAGGAGCCTAGAGGGCTACAGTCCATGGGTCACAAAGAGTCAGACATGACTAAGCAACTAAACAACAACAATGAAGACTACTCCGAGGGCGTGGAATTGGTGGAGGGCGTGGAATTGGTGGAGGGTGTGGAATTGGTGAAAAGAGCCTGGAAGTTTGCTAAAATCTCTGAAGAGAATCTAGCCCGCTGTTTTCCAAATGCAGGCATTTATGGGCCATTTCTCAAGCTTTTTGCCTTATTTGGGTATCACTTATACTCAATTTACTTAACATTTTTTCTTTAGATTAATTGCTTTCTCTACTTTGTGTGTGTGTGCTAAGTCACTCAGTTGTGTCTGACTCTTTGTGACCCCCTGGACTGTAGCCCGCCAGGCTCCTCTGTCCATGGGATTCTCCAGGCAAGCATACTGAAGTGGGTTGCCATTTCCATCTTCTTTCTCGACTTTAGTAAGCTTTTATAAGGGAAACTTTCTATCACTACCAAGATCACAAAAATCTAGAATCCCTTGCCATGTAGAATGCTAAAAGTAGTTTCAGTGAAAAATATTATGAATAATTTCTGGATTCAAACTGTTGCTTGCCTGAGTTTACTCTGTATTAGAAAAGGGAACTTGAAAAGTCTCAAAAAGGAGCTCAAGACCAGCTCCAAACAAGGCCTCCTCGGTGTCACAAGAAAGATGAGAGACCTAAAAGGAAAAAAAAAAAAAAATTCCTGCTGTGGAAGTCCGCAGTAGTTAATTTCTTTTCTTTATGGCCTGCAGACTTATTTGCCCCAAGGTATATGGGATCTTAGTCCCCTGACCAGGGCTCAAACTCATATCTTCTGCATTGGAAGGTGGATTCCTAAATTCCTAACCACCAGGGAAGTTAATTTCTTGTGTATGCATGTTGGTTTGAAAATTGGCCTCAGGTAACCAAAGGCAAGGAGAGACAGAAGAGGCAGCCACTCCAGGCTGGAAAGAGGCAGGGTTAACAACAAGCCAGGGATCTTAGACACGAGGCTTGTCTTGGGCCCTGCAAGCTGAGTACATCTCACTGGACTCCCTAGAGTTTACAGAGCAGCCTTAAAGGGGTTCAGACACGTACACCACCCAGATAGTCTAACACGTACTCTCAAAGTAGCTCCTAATGTGGGAACAGTGGGCAGAACGTACTTTCCAAGGACAGGGGAGGGAGGAGCCTCAGATTCCCCGGGTCCAGGTCATAGGTCCACCAGTGGCCACATCCTCTCGATGACCTCCTTCAACAGTGCACCAACTACAGTCATCTCATATAGCAGTCCCAAGCGCGAGAAAACATTCTTATTTTAAGGTGAGAAAATTGAGGTCCATTGCTGGGAAGTGACTTGCCCAGGGTCACAGCACTGAAAAGTGGTGATTTTATTTGACAAATCTTGTGCCCGGAGCCCGCTAGTGGTAAAGAACCCGCCTGCCAATGCAGGCGACATAAGAGATGCAGGTTTGATCCCTGAGTCAGGAAGATTCCCTGGCAACCCAATCCAGCATTCTTGCCTGGAAAATCCCATGGACAGGGGAGCCTGGCAGGCTACAGTCCAGGGGTTGCAAAAGAGTCGAACACAACTGAAGCGACTTGGCACCCATGCACACACATGCCCTGAGCTAGGAGGTGATGATAGAAGAGGGAGAATCTTTGTCTCCATGAAACTTATCGCTAATGGAGGAGAAAGACTAAATAAATAATCAGACCAAAAAAAAGTAAACAATGATCATCCCAGCAAGCATTAGAAAGAAACAGCTCAGGAAACTAAGGGATCTTGTAATGGGGGAATCTACCTGGACTCAGGTGTGGGGGTCATCAAGTGGGCTTTTAAGGAAGTCACGTCCAAGCCAGAGATGAAGGACAAGTGAGAAGTGGCAGGGAAAGAGTTTTAAACAGAGGGACATGCATGTGCAAAGGTCCTGAGGCCAGGTGGCTGGAGCAGTGAACCAGGAGGAGAAGGGGAGAGGTTCAATTTTCCTCCACTGTAATAGTTTTCAACTCTGGACTTCTGACTCCTAGGGAGGCTTATTTCCCCTGTTACAGGTTATACTCCTTGGTTAAGTCATTTAATCTCTCTGAGCCTCTGTTTTCTTCCTCATCTGTAAAATGGGTCAATAGTAATCTATCATGTAGGCTCATGTGAGAATTAAATGAGCTAATCTTTGTGGGCTGGGAAGCGCCTACCACTGTCAGTTAGATAAATTGCTTTCCTTGTACCGAGGGGCCAGCAGAGGTGCAGAGAGGTAAACAACTTAACAGGGATCACACATCTACCAAACCAGGACACTGCAGAGGTGGACGCGGGAAGGGCTGGCTGTGGTGACCCTCTTTTATAGGTTGGTCTGGAAGGGCTACCGGAGGCCCCTGGGGCCAAAAGACCTCTGGTCACTTGGGAGCGAAAACTCCTCTGAAGAACTGGTTTCCCAGCTTGAAAAGGAATGGACAAGGAACCGCAGCGCCACCCAGCGGTGAGTGTGTGGAAGGTGGGCGCTTAGCCCGAAGCTGGTCAGCAAAGCCCTTGGTCCCACAAACACCCCCTCCCCTACTCTGGGCTGAGTCCCTGAGAAATAAGTTCTCAAATAGGTATAATTAAGCCTGGGTTAAATGTAGCCCTGCCGTCAAGTGGTTGATGACCTGGGACAAGTCGCTTGACCTCACTGGAGCTTGATGTTTCAGGGCACAGACAAAAGTAGCTCTGTGGCAGGACTGCCAAGGTGCCCTTGCATACTCTAGAACTTCGTGGTTATTGTTATCGATGGCTAAATCCCACACATTAGAAGGAGCCAGAGAGAGACAGTCTGCTGGCTCATATAGCTGAAAAGGTGGGTCTGGCCTCAGGTGTAGCTGGATTCAGAACTTGCGTGATGTTCAGTTCTTTCCCTCCATCTCCAGGCTCAGCTGTTGTCCCGACACTGATCTCTCCATAAGGCCTGTCCCATGCTAGGCCAACTCAACACCCACTTCCCCACCATCCACCTAAAAAAATCCCAAGGAAGGACTCTGATTGGCTGGCTGAGTCATGTGCCTCTCAGGGGCCAATCCCATGGCTGGAGGGCAGGCCACATGATTGGCATCGGAGCCACACAGGGAGAGGAGGGGCTGCTCCCGGAAGGAAGGGTGTATGTTTTCCAAAAGGGATAAATAATATGACAAATGGAAACAGCAGCTCTCTGTCGCCTCAGGCATATCTTGCTGCACTGCCCCTCCACTCTTCAATGAGTTTTGAGTTCATCCCAAAGGGCCCTGGCGGTCTTGTGCACCCTCTCCCAGCTCTGCTCTGCACAGCCAGCATAAGAATGACGGCCACCCAGCGTTAGAGCTGCAGCGGAAGCGTTCTCCAGAACGGTTTGAGAATCTGTGAACAACTGACAGTAAGAAAGCAGAGTGGCAGGGTTATACAGAGATCTGGCTCAGGCGTTTTCTGAGCTCACTGCTTATGCACAGGAGAGAACTTTGGTTTTGTTTCTAAAAGATGTTGCAACCTTTGCGGGAAGGGTGAGGATGTCATCTTAAGAGGTCACAGACCGATTGGTCTGCTGGCCAAGTTGGGGTCACAGGTGTGTTTGGCCAGCATGGGTCTTGCTGTTGTTGGAGGTTTGTGCTTTGTTTTGTTTTCTGGGGGTAAGTCGCCAACATTTAAGCTTTTGGAAATGTCACAAAAAGTATGGAATTTGGGTGTCTCTTAAAGTAGAATGGCAGTGTTAGGTCGCATCCCTCATGACAGCGGGATGGATCTGGGAAGCGGTTGCCCTGTGGAACAGGGCGTGTGAGCTTCACTTTGCCACAGTCTCTACCACTCCCTTTTACATCCCCAGCTACCCCCGGCCCTCACACCCCCTCCCTTGCTCTGTGGTCAGTTTGGATCTGGCACTAAATTGCTTTGGGACCAGACACCAAAGACCAGCCAACAAGTCTAGTGCCTTCCCTGGTGGCTCAGACAGTAAAGAATCTGCCCGCAATGCAGGAGACCTGGTTTTGATCCCTGGGTGCCGGGGCCAAGGAGAGGCGATGTCTTGGGGCTACAGGGATGACCAGGGTAGAGATGTGAGCGCAGGGTTAGAAAAATGGCTGAATTAGAACTACTGCTGGCCTCAGAGGCTGGGGGTAGGGGTAGGCTTCAAGACAGGTAGTAAACTAATATTTGTTTATTTCTTTGCAAGCAGGGTGGTAATGACTGGCTCCTTGTAGCCTTTTGTGCTAAAAATACCAAGTTGTCCCAGGACTGCTAGTTGAGATTTGTCCTTTCCCTTCATCCTGAGGCGGGGCTTCCCTGGTGGCTCAGAGAGTAAAGAATCTGCCTGCTATGCAGGAGACCTGGGTTCAATCCCCGGGTCGGGAAGATCCCTTGGAGAAGGGAATGGCTACCCACCCCAGTATTCTTGCCTGGAGAATTCCATGGACAGAGGAGCCTGGTGAGCCACAGTCCATGGAGTTGCACACGACTGAGCAACTAACACTTTCACACTTTTCATCCAGAGGAGATGCTCAGAAGATTCTTGAGAGGGGAAGGGGGGACTGGAGGCCCAGCTTGCAGTGGAGGGGTATTCATCCCGTTAGCTGGGCTCTGGGAGTATACAGGCTGGCGTTGTGGGGCAGGGAACGGGGATGTCTCAAGTCGTCTCTCTGAAGAAAGAGGCCCAGGCACGCCACTGATCCTTAAACTCACTCATGTGGAGGAGGGCTGGGCCATTTGCTCTGCAGGACAACTGGAAACTCGGCTCTGTTAAAAACTGGGCCAGGAAACTAGTTGCACGGCATTCTAGTAAAAGCAACCAGTGGGTTAAGTCGAGTGTCAGGAGGAAATCTGGAGAAGTCAGTCCATTCCCAGGCTGTGGGTGCTTAACTGAGGGCCTGGCAGCCAAACCCTCTTTGGATGATGGGGATACAACCATACACAAGACAGCTGAGGCCTCTCGTTCCAGAAAGCTGATTTTTTGGTGGAGGAGACAGATACTTGCAAGTTGAAGTCAATGCTGGGACAAAAATAAGGGTCTGGGATGGGAAAACAGAGCTACTGCAGTTGGAGCCAGCAGGGAAAGTGTCTTTGAGGAGGTGATGCTGAAATAGAAGTCAAGCCTTGGGCAGAGACATTCCAGATCAAGGACAGTTTGTGCCAAGGCTGAGAAAGGTGAGCTGTGGATATATCAAGGAGTGGAAAGAAAACCAGCCCAGGAAAGAGGAGCAGGAGGAAGTGGGGAAGTGGGCAGGGGCCAGGCCACACAAGATTGTCTAGAAATGGAGACATTTTATTAAACCGTTGAAGGATTTTATGCAGGAAAAAAAAAAAAATAGTCTACCCACTTGGAGTCCTAGCAAGACAGATGAGAACAGGAGCTGGAGACAGCATGCCTCTGAGGATGATGAATGAAATGATTCCATCCGGTGGGCAGGGGTGGGCAGGGATGGCCTTTATAAGACAGTAATACCATTTTGGCATTCAAGACCCAAGTATCCAAATGCGAGTGGCAGGCCATGCCCAGCTCATGACGGAAACCAAGCCACAGCTCATCAGAGATGCCATGCTAAACCACAAGCTGGGCCAAGCAGGGAGGGGCAAGACCTTGACTTCGTTCATGAGGGCTTGGGTACCTATACTCATTAAGGGTTTTTTTCTTTTTAATTTTTGGGTGAGAGAGGGGGCTCTGTGTGAATTGTGAGTCAAGGTCTGGGTTCAGGACTTCCCCAGTGGTCCAGTGGTTAAGACTTCCACCTTCCAATGTAGAGGATGCAGGTTCAATCCCTGCCCAGGGAGCTAACACCCCAGGTGCCTCACAGTGAAAAAACCAAAACATGAAACAGAAGCAATGTTGTAACAAATTCAATAAAGCCTTTAAAAATTATCTACATAAAAAAAATATCTTCAAAAAAAATTCTAGGCTCGAATCCCTGCTCTGTCCTCCTTGTGTGACCTCGGGCACCTGTCACCACCTCTCAGAGCCTCAGTCTCCTCTGAGGTCAAATGGGGACCCTGTAACACCCGGGGGCAAGGAGGTCGAGAGGAGTTGATGAGCTTATGTGCGTGAAGGACTGATCCCAGTGCCTGGCCCTGGGTCCCAGCTCTCAGCACCACTGAAGTTCTGATAACCTCATAGGCTGTCAGAGCTGGAAGGGACCCAGAGTGCGGCCAGCTCCATCTTTGCATGAGGAAACAGAGGCACAGAGAGGGGAGCAGCCTGCCCAAGGCCACACAGCAACCGCATGGCTGCCAGGCTCTCCCTACAACCAAAGCCTGCCTCTGGAAGGGCCCTCAGGCCTCCCCGGTCCTCCTGTCGCTTCTTCCCCCGAACCTTTCCCTGATAACCCAGGGCCTGGGATCTTAGACATCACGGCTGCCAAAGCTTCCATCTGTGGGTTCACTTAGACCAGGGGTGCCAGGCTCAGACCTCAGCAGTGATTCTAAACTGGTCCTCAACCAGTTCTGAACCACCTCAGGGCTGGCTGGGGTGGGCTGCCTAAGGGATCAGAAAGTGCTCTGAAGGTTGGGATTGAATCCCAGCCCTTTCATTTCTCAACCGTGCATCCTTCCCCAGCTTTACCTTCTGAGCCTCAGTTTCTTCATCTATGAAATGGGGTAACACCCGCTCTCTGGGGTCTTTTGCTTAAGGTCACTAATCCCATTCATGAGGGCTGCACCCACATGACTTACTCACCTCCCAGATGTCTCACCTCCTAATACCATCACACTGGGAATTAGATTCAACATGAATTTGGCTGGTGGGCGGGACGGGGGTGGGGACATAAACCTTCAGTCTATTAAAAGGGCCCAGAGCTGATGTCTTCTCTCCCCTAAGGCACACCAAGGCGACAGCATTTAAAAGGAAAGGAAGCCGTAACAAGGAGGCCCCAGAGACGGAGACCCTCTTGCCGAAACAGCGGGGGGAGAGGGGCCCCCTGCTGAGGGCCATCTGGCAGGTGGGCCGCTCCGCCTTCCTCCTGGGGACCCTCAGCCTCGTCGTCAGTGATGTCTTCAGGTTCACCGTGCCCAAGCTCCTCAGGTGGGTCCAGGCCTTGGGTGCCTTGTTGAGGCTGGTGGTCCCTGAACAGTGTCCTTCCAGGGCCTGGAGGGCCTTCAACCCTCCTTCCACCCCTGCCTGGACCTCTGGTGCTCAAGGCACTGAGGGTGGATGGAAAGGGTGCTGAGGAAGAACAGAAATAAATGAAAAAGTGACTCCCCTTTCCCTTGGGGAGGGAAAATGAATGAATTTGGCCTGACTGCATCACTTTGCTTTCACTGTACCACAAAAGTCCCCAAAAGCAGGGGCTTCAAACCGCTTCCTTAGCTGTGATGGTGTGGGGCATCAGTTCATGCGGGGTTCAGCTGGGTGGTTCTTTCCTTGGCGGGTTCAGTCGTGTGTCTGCAGTCACCGAGGTGGTCTCAGTTGGGACAGCTCGTCTCTCCCCTGATGGTCTGTCACCCTCAAAAGGCTGTTTTCCAGCTCGTTCACAGGGCTGCTTGGCAGGGTCTTGAGACAAAGCCCTTTTCTCTTGAAGCCGAAGCTGGTTGTACAGCCAGCCCAGATTCAAGGGATGGCTTGTTACTTTGCTCAAGCTGCCGTAGCAAAGGACTACAGACTGAATGTCTTGAACAGAAATCCTTTTTCCAGTGCTTATCTTTTCTACTGTCATTTCTTTTTTGTAAAATTGAAGTTTAGTTGATTTATAATGCTGTGTTTCAGATGCACAACTGATTCAGTTTCTTCAGATTCTTTTCCCTCATAGGTTATTATAAACTATTGAGTAAAGTTCCCTATTCTGTACAGCGGATCCTTGTTGGTTATTATTAATCCCAAACTCTTAATTTATTCCTCCCCCTCCCCTTTGGTAACATTGAGTTTGTCTTCTATGTCTGTGAGTCTGTTACTGTTTCATTAGTTCATTTGAATGATTTTTTTTTTATTCCACATATAAGTGGTAGCATATATTTGTCTCTGGCTCACTTCACTGTGTGATAATCTCTAGGTCCATCCATGTTGCTCCAGATAGCATTATTTCATTCTTTTTTATGACTGAGTAGTATCCATCTTTTTAATCTGTTCATCTGTTGATGGACCCTAGGTTGCTTCCACATCTTAACTATTGTAAATAGTGCAATGAACATTCAGTTCAGTTCAGTCGCTCAGTCGTGTCTGACTCTTTGCCACCCCATGAATCGCAGCACGCCAGGTCTCCCTGTCCATCACCAGCTCCCGGAGTTCACTCAAACTCATGTTAATTCAGTCAGTGATGCCATCCAGCCATCTCATCCTCTGTCGTCCCCTTTTCCTCCTGCCCCCAATCCCTCCCAGCATCAGAGTCTTTTTCAATGAGTCAACTCTTTGCATGAGGTGGCGGCCAAAGTACTGGAGTTTCAGCTTTAGCATCATTCCTTCCAAAGAACACCCAGGGTTGATCTCCTTTAGAATGGACTGGTTGGATCTCCTTGTAGTCCAAGGGACTCTCAAGAGTCTTCTCCAACACCACAGTTCAAAAGCATCAATTCTTCGGCGCTCAGCCTTCTTCACAGTCCAACTCTCACATCCATACATGACCACAGGAAAACCATAGCCTTGACTAGATGGACCTTTGTTGGCAAAGTAATGTCTCTGCTTTTCAATATGCTGTCTAGGTTGGTCATAACTTTTCTTCCAAGGAGTAAGTATCTTTTAATTTCATGGCTGCAGTCACCATCTGCAATGATTTTGGAGCCCCAAAAAATAAAGTCTGACAGTTTCCACTGTTTCCCTGTCTATTTCCCATGAAGTGATGGGACCAGATGCCATGATCTTCGTTTTCTGAATGTTGAGCTTGAAGCCAACCTTTTCACTCTCCTCTTTCACTTTCATCAAGAGGCTTTTTAGTTCCTCTTCACTTTCTGCCATAAGGGTGGTGTCATCTGCATATCTGAGGTTATTGATATTTTTCCTGGCAATCTTGATTCTAGCTTGTGTTTCTTCCAGCTCAGCGTTTCTCATGATGTACTCTGCATAGAAGTTACATAAACAGGGTGACAATATAGGGCACATGTATATTTTTGGACGGTGTTAGTGGTAAAGAATCATCCTGCCAAGGCAGGAGACGCAAGAGATGTGGGCTCAATCCCTGGGTTGGGAGGATCCCCTGGAGTAGGAAATGGTACCCAACTTCCGTATTCTTGCCTGGAAAATTCCACGTAGAGAAGAGGCTGGCAGGCTACAGTCCCTGGTGCCTCAAAGAGTCGGATACGGCTGAGCGACGGAGCACACGCACACACACTTTTTGAATTATAATTTTCTCTGGATATACCCAGGAGTGGGATTGCAGGATCATATGTTAGTTCTATTTTTAGTTTTTTAAGGAACTTCCATACTGTTCTCTTCCCTGGGAGAAGGGATAGGCTACCCACTCCAGTATTCTTGGACTTCCCTTGTGGCTCAGCTGGTAAAGAATCTGCCTGCAATGTGGGAGACCTGGGTTCCATCCCTGGGTTGGGAGATGCCCTGGAGAAGAGAAGGTCTACCCACTCCAGTATCCTGGCCTGGAGAATTCCATGGACTGTATAATTCACGGGGTCGCAAAGAGTCAGACATGACTGAGCGACTTTCACGCACATTCCTACCCTCTCACATACTGTTCTCTATAGTGGCTACACCAATTTACATTCCCAGTAACAGTGTAGGAGGGATCTCTTTCTCTTCACACCCTCTCCAGCATTTATTGTTTGTAGACATTTTGGTGATGGCCATTCTGACCAGAGGATGAGATGGTTGAATGGCATCACCAACTCAATGGACATGAGTTTGAGCAAGCTCCAGGAGATGGTGATGGACAGGGAAGCCATCATGGTGTTCTCCAGTCCATGGGGTCGCACAGAATTGGATGTGACTTAGCGACTGCACAAGAACAAAGTCTAACCGGTGTGGAGTGATCCCTCGTTGTAGTTTGGATTTACATTTCTCTAAGGGCAGGAGGAGAAGGGGACGACAGAGGATGAGATGGCTGGATGGCATCACTGACTCGATGGACGTATGTCTGAGTGAACTCCGGGAGTTGGTGATGGACAGGGAGGCCTGGCGTGCTGCGATTCATGAGGTCGCAGAGAGTCGGACACGACTGAGCGACTGAACTGAACTGAATAATTAGCAATGCTGAACATCTTTTCATGTGCTTTTTGACCATCTATGTGTCCTCTTTGGAGAAATGTCTATTGAGGTCTTCTGTCCATGTTTTATTTGGGTTATTTGTTTTTTTGATATTGAACTGTGGGAGCTGTTTGTGGATTCTGGAGATGAATCCCTTGTTGGTCATATCATTTGCAGATATTTTCTCCCAGTCTGGAGGTAGTCTCTTCATTTTTGTTTCTGGTTTCCTCTGCTGTACAAAAGCTTCTAAATTCAATTAGGTCCCATTTGAACAACAGACATTTTTGTCTTCCCATCACCAAAGGCGAGAAATTCAAGATCAAGGTTGTTTCCCCTGAGGCGTCTCTCCTTGCCTTGTACACAGCTGCCTTCTCTCTGCCTCCTCACGTGGTCTTTCCTCGGAACACACGCAGCCCCGGGGTCTCCTTGTGTATCCAGAGTTTCTCTTCTACGGACACCAGTTGTCCTGGATTCAGGCCCCTCCTAACGGCCTCATTTGAACTGAATCGCCTCTTTAAAGGGCCCTGTCATCAAATGCACGATCATATTACCAGGCGCTGGGGGTTAGGACCTTAACATATACATTTTGAGGGGACACAACTCAGCCATAACAGGTGAGGATAAAAACTCCGCCTGTTGATTGGAGGTATATGTATGTCATGGTGGAAATGAGCGTGGACAGTGGGAGAAATAGTTGCAACCATTTTTGCAAAAACAAAAGACCCTCCGGTACTGTCTGGTCCTCCAAACCTGGCCAGGCTTAGGCAGAGGCAGTAGCCAGGGGCACCCTCTCTCACCAACTTCTTCCTCCGTCTCCTCCTGCAAGCCTCTTCCTGGAGTTTATCGGGGACCCCAGCACCCCGGCCTGGAAGGGCTATCTCCTCGCCGTGCTGATGTTCCTCTCTGCCTGCCTGCAAACGCTGTTCGAGCAGCAGCACATGTACAGACTCAAGGTGCTACAGATGAGGCTGCGAACGGCCATCACTGGCCTGGTGTACAGAAAGGTGAGCCCTGGGGGAGGGGCGTGGCCTTTCCTCTCTTTCCAGCCTGTCCCAGTTTACACACAGACGTCCCAGCCAAGGAGAGCCATGTCACTGAACTCTCATCTGTGCCCCAGGCACACTCATTCATCACTTTTCTCATAGTTGCTCATACTGCACTCACCTTCTTGGTTATTTCTGTAAGACCTTGTGTGATCTGACCCTGAGACCTCTTCTGTCTGATTACATCACATGCTTCCTTGACACCTCCTTCCCTTTCCTCCAGCCACACCAGTCTCCTTTCAGTGCCTCAGTCATCCTTCTACCTCAGGGCCTTTGCACATGTGGTTCCCACTGCCTGGGCACCCTTCCCCCAATTCTTCATGTAGTGAACTTCCGCCCGTCTCTCTGTGGATAAAGGACTTAACCTTTGGGCTGTGTGGAAACCAGATAAAGGTAGACTGCAGGCTCTTTGACCAGGTTGCACTGCTTACAGTTGAAATGACCCCTGACCCACTGGTAAATGGAATCTGGGCTGGAAGTTTTGTCAGTGAACTGTGACACCTGGAGGGAAGCCAGCGCTTTGGGCTTCTCTCTGTGCAGACATTCTTGGAAACGAAGCCCATGAGGCTGCTGCTCTAAGACATGTCGGCCCGTCTGGGTCTGCAGCCTCTGAGCCAGGGCGACCCAGTCCCTGCTGAGTCCCTTTCTCACACCTGAGCTGTCACCTGGGAGAGGAGGGGAGCAAAGGGGGCAGCTCCAGCGTGACTGTGTGAGTGGCTCCTGAGTTCCCGACCACATGGCTTGCTGGGGACGGGTGTGGCTGTCCCGTCTTCTGAGTCCACACGTGGAGCCGAGGCTGCGGGGAGGCGGCCTAAGGGCTTCGCGCTTCCCATTTTTTGGAGCATTTCAGGGCCGCCTCTTCAGCTCCTGATGGGTCAGACCTCCCAGTCTGCCCTCTGGCTGCTTCTGTATTAACCAGGTTTAAACTCGGTTTGTTTATTTTTGGCTGCGCTGGGTCTTTGTTGCTGGGCTCGGGCCCTGTCCAGTTGCGGCGGGCAGGGGCCACTCTCGAGTTGCGGGCTATGCGCTCCGCGTTGTGGTGGTTCCTCTTGTCGTGGAGCACGGGCTCTGCTGTGCAGGCTCTGCAGTTGTGGCTCACGGGCTTAGCTGCCCGAGGCATGTGGATCCTCCCCGACCAGGGGTTGAACCCATATCTCCTACATTGGCAGGTGGATTTTTAACCACTGGACCACCAGGTAAGTCCAGCCGTGCTTCCTTATTTTCTGTGTCTCGTGCTTCGACATCTGGGGCCTTGCTGACCCTGGAGGGACTGTCCTTCTGTCCCTTCCGAGGTCAGCCAGTTCCTCCAGATGGTAAGTGACTCATCGGAAAGCATGCCTTTCACATGCAAACCAACCCACCCTGACTCCACTCCAGCTGCCTCCTTTTGAGGCCCTCAGCCTCTGGCCATTGTCCTTGCTGTAATCACCCCAAGGCCAGGTATCAGACAGTGAGGCCCAGCTCCTATGCCCAGGGCAGATGGAATTACTCAAAACTTAGTTAGTTCAGTCGCTCAGTCGTGTCCAACTCTTTGCGACCCCATGAATCGCAGCACGCCAGGCCTCCCTGTTCATCACCATCTCCCGGAGTTCACTCACACTCACGTCCATCGAGTCCGTGATGCCTAGCCGATCCTAAACCTGCCGACCCTGTCTGACTTTCCCATGAAAACCAGAGTAACCGCTTGCCTATGGTTCATCCCACCCTGCCCCACCCCAGTGCTTCCCCAAGTTCCCGCCTCCCATAGCGTGGAACACCCCTTTCTATTGAGATTGTTGAGTGTAATAACCCCTCTTGTCAATATCAGTCTTCTCTGGTCTGTGGGCTTGCCATACTTGAATAATAATAAAACCTATATTTTAAAACACTTCATGACACTCATCATAATTACTATTAAACGGTGAACTGTGTACATCTTTAATTTTGTTCCCCAGCTCAAGCTCCACTCCCAGGAGACCAAGCACCTCACCTCTGTTGACCGTAGAACCCAGAGTGAGGCCCAGAGCAGGTGCTCAGTAAAGACGGGAAGATTTTTTTGGAGAATTTCTATACTTGTTTGTTTCCAGCTCATCATTTCACCCCCTCACTTCTTCCCTGACACACCCAGCAGAGAGGATTGCAAGTAGAATGTAGTATTCAACAGGCTGGAAGGGGTCCACTGTGACCCCAGAACCAGGGCAAAATTGTGGCTGTTAGAAAACCAGGTTAGTATCTACAAGGCACGTTGAATGCCTGGGGGGATCAGTCTAACGCTCTGTCTAGCCTCTGTTATCCTGGATTCCAATACAAACCCTCTGGTTTTGGGCAAGTTGGTCAATTTCTCTGTGCCTCAGTTTCCTTGTCTGTGAAATGAGATTAATAATTATCCATCTCATTGATTCTAGTTTCACTTTTTCTTTCCTCTTTTAATCAAGATGTTTTAATTTATTGAATGATGTGGCATTGATTTTTTTTTCCCCCAGAGTGATACAAAAACTGTTGTTTACTTGCTAAGCTGTTGTGACCGCATGGACTGTAGCCCACCTGGTTCTTGGGTCCATGGGATTCTCCAGGCAAGAATACTGGAGTGGGCTGCCATTTCCTCCTCCAGGGGATCTTCCTGACCCAGGGATTGAACCTGTGTCTCTTGGGTCCCCTCCAGTGGCAGGTGATTCTTTACCCCTGCACCTCGTGGGAAACCCTATGTCCTAGGCACTGTGCTAAATAAATGAACATTCTCATCATTTTTTCCATGATGGGACACAACAGACAGCTGTATGGAACAGGCACCGTATGTGTCATTTAATTTAAAACACTGTGGATAAAACACTCTATATTTTTGCAATCAGGCTTCCCTGGTGGGTCAGTGGTAAAGAATCCATGCCTGTCAATGCAGGAGGTGTGAGTTCAGTCCATGGGTCAGGAAGATCCCCTGGAGAAGGAAACGACAACCCACTTGAAGATCCTTGCCTGAAAAATCCCACGGACAGAGGAGCATGGTGGGCTACATTCCATAGGGTCACAAAAGAGTCAGACACGACTGAGCCTGAGCGACTGGGCAGAGAACAGCGCAGCTAGGACAAAGCGCCCGGCAGATGGCTACCATCATCATCAGAAATCCAATGTTTTGATGTATTGTGTTACTGTTATTGTTTCCAGTACTTCAGGGATATCACAGTAGTTTCATTTTTGTCATCTTCCTGGATTCTTACAGTGGTCATGGGAGTTGTGCTTAGGAGATTTTATCAGCCCACTTTACAGATGAGTAAACTGAGGCTCCAATGGTAAAGAAACCTGCCTCAACCAGCAGGGGCAGAATAACTTAGAGCCCAGCCTGCCGGGTGGCTTGGCTCTTGCTCAGTGCAAGCCGTCGGCCTCCCCCGCGTCCCTCCGACTCAGGTCTCCATCTGCCCACCTCTCCCAGGTCCTGGCTCTGTCCAGCAGCTCCAGAAAGTCCAGTGCAGTGGGGGACGTGGTCAACCTGGTGTCTGTGGACGTGCAGCGGCTGACCGAGAGCATCACCTACCTCAATGGGCTGTGGCTGCCGCTCATCTGGATCGTCGTGTGCTTTGTCTACCTCTGGCAGGTGTGCTGGGGCAGAGGGAGCGGGATTTGAGCGGAACCCTCCTCCTCCTTGTCCCCTTTAATCCTGTCTTTTTCCGCACCCCGTGGGCTGCTGTTGTGGCCAAAGTCTCAGGCCGGAGCGGCCTTCACTTTACCCTGGGCAGGATGCTCACCTGTCTGGGCCTCGGTTTCCCCGTCTGTCAAATAACGATGATGGTGGTGATGACATGGGCACTTTGGGGGTGTGAAATCGGGGCTTCCCAGGTGGCGCTAGTGGTAAAGAACCTGCCTGCCAATGCAGGAGACACAAGAGACATGGGTTTGCTCCCTGTGTCAGAAAAGTCCCCTCAAGAAGGAAATGGCAACCCACTCGAGTATTCTTGCCTGGAGAATCCCATGGACAGAGGAGCCTGGCGGGTTACGGTCCATAGGGTCACAAAGAATCGGACACAACTGAAGTGACTCAGCACGCATGTATGCATGCACGCATGCATCAGGATACCAAGTAGGCAGGTTAGGCACGTTTTGAAGTTATCAGTAATGCTGGGGCAGCACCACCACCACTACCACGAACAAAAATGAAACAGAAAGAAAATTTAGGGGCAGGAATTTACTACTTAGTTTTCAAAACACATAAAGTAGCCACTGGGGGCTGGGGCGGGGGGTGGGAATCCGAACTTAATTCTGATTCCCTTACATCTGTTTTGTGATGTAGGACCTTTTTTTGGTTGCCCACGCAGCTTGTGAGATCGTATTTCCCTAACCAGGGCTTGCACCTGCACCCTTGGCAGTGAAAGCTTGAAGTCCCAGTCACTGGACCGCCAGGGAATTCCCTTCTTTTAAAATTTTTAATTAAAATCACAGACCTTGCAGTGAGCTCATACCCTGCTTTTATCACTTGCTAGTTGTGAAACTTTCCCGTAGTTGTGAAACTTTCCCGTAACTAGCCCCTCTGTGCCTAATTTCCTCATCTGCAAAGTAATAACGACATATAAACTCTCTCTGGCAAAAATGCTACAAACGCTAACCCCAATCCCCACCCTCCCCCTTTACCAGGGTCTCCTGGTGACTTTCTGATGTTAGGGACCGTCTGCCAAGAGGCAAAGTGATGGGTGGTGTCATCTGCAGATTCACTGGGGTCGTTGGTCAGCCTGCTTCACTGCCCTGCATTTTCCCCTGTGTCCTTCCTCTCCTTCTCTCCAATAATATTATTTAACGTCTGTGTACTTGCTGAGCACCCACTGTGTGTGCTGGGTCCTGAACTGCAGGGTGGCAAGTCAAAAAGCATCCAGGCTGCAAGCTTTTATGGGGGTGGGGTGGGGATGGAAGCAGCAGCAGAGGTACAATAATGATGATAACACATAACTGGTATTCCAGAACATTCCACACACTCACAGCTATTTAGCCACCGATAACACCCACCCAGGGGCCCATGAAACCCGGCATGCAGGCCAGATTCCTCCACCTGCTTATGTGCAGACCTCAAGCTCTACAAAATAATCAGTAACTTTTCCAAGAGAGACCCTACTGCCTCCAACATCATACCCTGCATATGGAATTAAAGAAAGGGTCTCTGCCCTTGAATTGAGGAATTCAGTGAGTGCGTAGACAGCGAGACCCAGCTGTACCATGTAAGTGTTTCTCTTGTTGATTACACATGGGGGTGGAGCACTTTAAAGATCTTCCGCTCTGCTCCAGGTGTGGGTGTCAGACTCACAAACTTTTCTGTAGAGGACCAGGTCAGATATATTTCTTTTCCTTAAAAAAAAAAAAAAAAAAAAACTTTTGTATTAGGAGGATAATTGCTGTACAATGTTGTGTTGGTTTCTGCTGTACAAGTCAAATCAGTCATGACTATAACTATCTCTCTATATATTTATATCCCCTCCCTCTTGAGCCTCCCTCCCACCCCCTTCCTACCCTTTTAGGTCATCAGAATGCCAGGCTGGGCTCCCTGTGTTATGCAGCAGCTTCCCAGTAGCTGGCTATTTTACACATGGTAGTATATAGGCAATGACACCCCACTCCAGTACTCTTGCCTGGAAAATCCCACGGACAGAGGAGCCTGGCAAGCTGCAGTCCATGGGGTCGCTAAGAGTTGGGCACGACTAAGCGACTTCACTTTCACTTTTCCCTTTCATGCATTGGGGAAGGAAATGGCAACCCACTCCAGTATTCTTGCCTGGAGAATCCCAGGGACAGAGGAGCCTGATGGGCTGCCATCTATGGGGTCGCACAGAGTTGGACACGACTGAAGTGACTTAGCAGCAGCAGCATATATATGTCAGCGCTACTCTCTCAATTTGTGCCACCTTGTCCTTCCCCCTCTGTGTCTACAAGTCTGTTCTCTACATCTGTGTCCCCATTCCTTCCCAGCAGATAGATTTCTTAGTACCATTTTCCTAGACTCCATATATGTGCATGAATATGCAATATTTGTTTTTTCTCTTTCTGACTTGACTTCACTCTGTATAACAGGCTCTAGGTTCATTCACATCACCAGAACTGACTCAAATGTGTTCCTTTTTATGGCTGAGTACTATTCCATTATATACAGGTTCCACATCTTCTTTATCCATCCATCTGTCAGTGGATATCTAGGTTGCTTCCATGTTCTGACTATTGTAAACAATGCTGCAGTGAGCATGAGGGTACGTGTGTCTTTTTGAATTGTGGTTTTCTTAGGGTATGACATTCTGGGAGCAGTCGGGTCTCTCTTTGGAGAAGGCAATGGCACCCCACTCCAGTGCTCTTGCCTAGAAAATCCCATGGATGGAGGAGCCTGGTAGGCTGCAGTCCATGGGTTCACTGAGAGTTGGACACGACTGAGCGACTTCACTTTCACTTTTCACTTTCATACATTGGAGAAGGAAACGGCAACCCACTCCAGTGTTCTTGCCTGGAGAATCCCAGGGATGGCGGAGCCTGGTGGGCTGCCGTCTATGGGGTCACACAGAGTCGGACACGACTGAAGTGACTTAGCAGCAGCGGCAGCAGAGTCTCTCTTAAAGCTATTCAGCTCTGCCCTTCTAGTGCACAAGCAGCTATAGACCATACTAATCGAACAGGCCTGGTGGGCTTCCAATAAAATCGCTTATAGACACTGAAGTTTGAATTTCACATAATTTCCATGTGTTGTAGAATCTTCATTTGATTTTCATTATCAATCGTCTGGTAGTGGAAAACCTATGGATCATTTTGTACAGCTTGAGGTCTGCACATAAACAGGTGGAGGAATCTGGCCTGCATGCCGGGTTTCACGGGCCCCTGGGTGGGTGTTATCAATGGCTTATTGACTGTGAGTGAGTGTGGAATGTTCCAGAATACCAGTTGTGTGTTATCATCATTATTGTACCTCTGCTGCTGCTTTCACTCCCATCCGCCCCATAAGGGCTTGGAGCCTGGATGCTTTTTGACTTGCCACCTTGCCGTCTAGGACCTAGCACACATAGTGGGTCCTCAGCAAGTAAATAGATGTTAGCCGTTATTATTGGAGAGAGAGGGAGGAAGGACACGGGGGGAAATGCAGGGCAGTGAAGCAGGCTGACCAATGACCCCAGTGAATCTGCAGATGACACCACCCATCACTTTCGTCTGCCTCTTGGCAGATGATCCCTAACTTCAGAAAGTCACCAGGAGATCCTGGTAAAGGGGGAGAGGTGGGCATTGGGGTTAGCGTTTATAGCATTTTTGCCAGAGCTTATTTAACCTTCTGTTCACAGTCCTTTGAGTATTCTCCCAGCTCTGGCAGGTGTTTGCCTTCTGGGAGCCTCTCCATGTGACCCCTGGATGGCGATATTGCTGCATAAATGAAACAGACAGGCTAGCTGTTTCATTTTACTGTTTCAGCCACATAAAAATCATTTATCCTCTTGGCCACTTTCACGTTTTCCGGAGAGACAAACCAAACAGTGAGGGAAGAGACCTGTCTCCAGTCACAAAGCTGGTGGGGGCAGGGCTCCCAGAGAAAATACAGGACGTCCAACTAAAGGTGAATTTCAGATCAACAGAAGTATTTCTTATAAATTATAAGTCTATCCCAAACATGACATGGGATATATTTACAGTAAAAACTTACTTGCTGCTCATCTGAAATTCAGATTTAACTGGGCCTGCAGTGAAATATATTTATTTGCTAAGTCTGGCAACCCTTGCGGGGGGTGAATTGAAGATTCAGCTAATGATTGTACGACAGCAGCACTTGATACAGGTGGTGGAAACAGCTCCAGGCCCCTCTAATATGAGGAAATTGCAGCTTAGGGAGGGTTAGTATCTTGCCCAGATGTTGCTGTTCAGTTGCTCAGTCATATCTGACTCTTTGTGACCCCATGGACTGCTGCACGCCAGGCTTCCCTGTCCATCACCAACTCCCGAAGCTTGCTCAAACTATGCCCATCGAGTCGGTGATGCCATCCAACCATCTCATCCTCTGTGTCCCCTTCTCCTCCTGCCTTCAATCTTTCCCAGCATCGAGTCCTTTTCTAATGAGTCGACTCTGCCTCAGGTGGCCAAAGTATTGGAGCTTCAGCTTCAGCAACAGTCCTTCCAATAAATATTCAGGATTGATTTCCTTTAGGATTGACTGGTTTGATCTCTTTGCAGTCCAAGGGACTCTCAAGAGTCTTTCAACAGCACAGTTCAAAAGCATCAATTCTTTGGCGCTCAGCCTTCTTTATGGGTCCAGCTCTCACTTGCCCAGGGCCACACCAAAGTGTGGCGTAAAGTCAGGATTGGAACCCAGATCCCCATCCAGAGTCTGTTTCCACCACTGTAGCCAGGCACAACCCTGCCCATCTGGATGCATGTCCTGTCATGACTATGACCGCCCCCACCATCATGTGAGGTTCATCACTTTTCCCTCCCCCACCAGACACAGGTGGGCTCCATCTTCCACGTGTTCCCTTCTAAGGAGCCCAGGAGTCCCGGTCTCTGTGACCTGGTGGCTTCTCTCATTGGACTCTCTGACACCTCACTGCCTTGGGAGCCGAGTCTGAGCATCACAACCACCACCCCCCGCAACCAGCCCCGTATTGACAGCTGGGCTCCTGGAGGCGTCTCGTGACATCCGGCCCCCTGTTTATCCAGCTTCTAGGACCGTCTGCCCTCACCGCCATCGCTGTCTTCGTGAGCCTCCTCCCTCTGAATTTCTTCATCACCAAGAAGAGGAACCACCATCAGGTTTGGCATTTGGAAGAAGGGATGCTCCAGGCCGGAAGTGGGTGGCAAGCCTGCAGGTGTCAGGACCCGCGCTGGTGCAGGCCAGGGGGGAGGAGGCAGGTGCAGGGTAGGGGTAGGGGCTTGTGGCGGTTGCAGAGAAGGAACTTCCTATCCTATTCCAGACTTCTATCCTCTCCTCTCTTCTTCCCTCTGGTCCCAGGAGGAGCAAATGAGGCAGAAGGACTGTCGGGCGCGGCTCACCAGCTGCATCCTCCGGAACGTGCGAACAGTCAAGTACCATGGCTGGGAGGGAGCCTTTCTGGACAGAGTCCTGCACATCCGGGCCCAGGAGCTGGGCGCCCTGAAGACCTCCAGCCTCCTCTTCTCCGTGTCTCTGGTGTCCTTCCAAGTGTCCACGTTTCTGGTGATGTCACTCTGGTCCCCCTGCAGAGCAAACACTGGGGGTGGGGAGAGCTGGGGGTGTGGGATGAGGGCTCCCCATATAGGCTCACAGGGTCCCATCACACCGAGTGACCGTCACAGACTGACCATCACCTAGCATGACCATCGTATCAACAACACCCGGAAACATAACACCAGCAACCCCTGGAAATGAACCCCCCACCCAGTGACATTTAGAACCACAAGTGCCACCAGGACCCAGAGCACTCCGTGGTGGCTGATACCTGCAACTTGAGTCATCTTCCCAGAGTCTAGAGTCATAAATCCCACCATTGTCTAGAACCACGAAAATGCTAACAGGATGGAAAAATGCGTCATCGTCCAATGCCTGGAACTAAGAGTTTCTGATACTAAGAGTGGGGGCCACATACACACAACTCCCTCCATCAATAGCAGAATTTGGGGGACGATCTGGGTGGAAGAGAAGCCATTCCGACATGGCAGGTGTGGCCGTTTGGCCCCTGGAGACCCTGCAGCTAGCCTGCCTTCCCTGGCCACATTTAGCAGCTCATTGTCACCACCTGTGTCTCACGCAGGTGGCACTGGTTGTGTTTGCTGTGCATACTCTGGTGGCCGAGGAGAATGCCATGGACGCCGAGAAAGCCTTCGTGACCCTCACGGTTCTCAACATCCTCAACAGGGCCCAGGCTTTCCTGCCCTTCTCCATCCACTCCGTCGTCCAGGTGAGGCCGCGGGGAGGGGAGGCTGTCCGGGAGGAACCTTGCAGGCTGGGCTGAAGCAATGAAACAAAGCAGGGAAATAGACGGCCGGTCACAGGGAACAGTGGGAAGAAGCCAGCAAACATCCTCAAAATAGGCACCATCACCTTCCTAGCAAATCCATCTGCGAGGATTCATTCTGGTCCCTTTTTTACATTAATACAAAGGGATTTCATTTCATTTCTCTTCCTTTACTGTCTCTGCTCACACTGTGCCTCCTTGCACGTGATGAAAATGAGAAAACTGCTCCAGCTGAGACATTCCTATTTATTCTTTCATCCCTAAAGATGGGCTTGGGGCCAGGGGTGGAGACACCCCCAGGTGGACAGAGTTTGTAATCGTTCCTGATGTCAGGCAATCAAAAAAGCCACCATCCTCCTCCCTGGTCTGGTCTTCAGAATGGAAGCAAGAAGGTGGGAGGTCACCACCAGCATTGCGCCAACCTCATGCGCTTCATTGTCTGTGACCTGGAAAGCTTTGTGCTGTTACCTTGTAAATGCGTAGGGCTTGGTAGTCAGGAAGCTTTCCCACTATCCTGAGGCCCGACACCCGAAGTCTGAGTTCCTTTGTGGCCCTTACTGTACAGCTGACCTAAGGCTTTGGTTTCTCCAGGCCCGGGTGTCCTTTGACCGCCTAGCTGCCTTCCTCTCCCTGGAAGAAACTGACCCTGGGGCTGTGGACTCAAGTCCCTCCAGATGCGGTGAGAGCTGAGTTCAGCAGGAGCGGGTGGGAGAGACAAGAGAACCAGCAGGGCCCCCCTTCCCACTGGTGGAATGCCAGGACCCCAGCTGGGGGCTGCCAGCAATGGGACTGCATGTGCAGACCGTGCCGTAGGTGGTGTTACTTGGAACAGGCACTGTATATGAATCCTCCCTTTGTGACTAAGGAAGCATCAAGCTGCCTACCTAGAAATCATCCGAATCCAAATTCTGGCTCCAGCACGGACCCCAGAATGGGTGACCTTGACCAGTTATTAATCTGCCTCAGCCTCAGTGTTCCCATCTGCAAAATGGACATGGTGATCATCACAGCACCTCTGCACAGGATTGTTGTGAGGGTTGAATGGGTCCTCTGACGCCTTGCAGTTAGAGCAGGGCTCTGCAGCAAATCAGCATCCAATGCATTTTAGTTAGAATTATTATTGGTAAAAATCCAATAATCCAATAAAACTTACATCAGCAAAGAGACCTCTAAATAACCCCAGATTGGTGTTTCTGAGGCTCCCCATGGCTCTGGCACATTTTCAGCAGGGCACAGCCATGTTTAGGCGAATTGGTGTGATTCAGGTGTTTGGAGGTGGGTGCTGGCTTGGAATCCCAGGATTGCCTTGCCAGCTTTGTGGCCCAGGCAGTAACAACCCCACTCCTGGCCTCTGCTCCTCACTGTGGCAACCCACCTCTGCCAGGACCGTCCTGAGGGCCACCAAGAGAGAGCAGGCCCCCGACTCTCGGGAGCTGCCCGATAACTAGCCTGGGGTCTGAGATATCATGCCTGAATCCCGGCAGGAGGCCCCGTGGACCCTGGACCAGAAACCCATGAGTGTTATTTAAGTCATGACTCTGACACACTTGATCACCTGCCTATGACCGGAGCCTCACCACACCCCCTGCCCCCACCCCAGTCCTTGCACTCTCACACACCAGTGAAGGTGTGTGACAGTCAGGTTAACACAAACACCAGCAGCTGGCAGTGACTGAGCATTTACCACGAGCCAGCACTTTGGAAGTGCTTTACTTAGTGATGACGCCCTCGAACCTCACCACAGCACCACGGGGTAGGTGCTCCCGTGACTCACCCACTTTACAGACGGAAGTGAAGACGCACCCCCACGCCCCAGACTGTTAAGAAAGGACAAGCCCCTGGAGCAGGGTAGCCAAATTCACAAAAACACAGGACTCCCAGTTAAATCTGAATTTCACGTATTAAGTAATTCAGATTTTTTAGCATAAGTATCTCCCATGCAACGTCTGGGGCAAAATTATCCTGAAAAAGTGCTCATGGTTTATCTGAAATTCAGATATAACTGGGCATCCTGCAGTGTGTCTGAAACCCTCCGCTAGAGACCATCCAGTCCAGTGGGTGTTGACTGCTTATTAAATGTAGGATTCTCAGGCCTCACCCTCAAGCAGTCTTCTTTATTGGTCTGAGCTGAACCATGGATAGCTTTGTGTTTTTTTAAAAAAATCTTTCCAGGTGATTCTAAATGTGAATTCAGGGTCTGAAACCACTAATCTGGTGCCTCCCTTACTACATAGATAAAATATCTGAGATTCAGAGACATGGGGAGACTGTATGTCCCTGGTTACATCAGTGGTCCCAGTGAAATCAATAACACTCCATCTCCAGGGTCCTGGATCAGGTGATAAATTGTATCAGCTGCCCTCTAACCCTTTCTATGAAGGACCCAATTGTACTTGTTTCAAACAAGTCATTTGGGTCTTTTAAACAAGACCCAAATGACTTGTTTTAAGTCATTTTTTCTCTGTTGTAACTGCACACTTCTGCCTTTCTAGTGTGAAAGCAACCCCAGGAATACATAAATGAATGGGCCTGGCTGTGTTCCAATAAAACTTTATAAAAATAGGCAGCAGACAGGGTCTGGCCTCTAGGCTGTGGTTTGCCAACCACCGAGTTATGTAACCATCCAACAGAGAGAGAATGTGACCACCACAGGGTCACATGAGCCAGTGCGTGGAGGAACCGTTTGTTTAGTCGGGGAGATTTCCTGCAGCCCGTGGGTGTCCTGGAGGAGGGGCGAGCCGGGAGCATCTTGTGTAACTGGCCTGTATGCCTTGTAGCTGCTGGGGAGGACTGCATCAGCATACAGGAAGGCACCTTCACCTGGTCCCGGGAAAGCGCTCCCTGCCTGCACAGGTACATGTGGTGGCCCTGGGAACAGCCTTCCCTTGGATGTTGGCGAGGTGGGGGAGGATGGGAAAGCAAGAGTTCCCATAGGTGGATGGGGAACAGGGTTTCTGGGCCTTGCCTGTCAGGGAGGAGACACCCTCCTGGTCCCCAGGCTGGTCATGCTGATGTTGACGGAGGCCTGGCCAAGAGGAGCCCCAGGGTCCGGTAAGCCGTGGCGACTTCTATCCCTGCTATGTCAGACTGACCATTGTCACCTCCAGCCCCCAACTCTTTGGCTGGGTCTCTGTGGCAGAAAACCCCAGCCAACTGCAAAGCTCCCTGTGAAGGGAGAGGAAACACCCTGGACTGTATCTGTGTTGCTTATCATCCACTCATTTCATAGTGTTTATTGAGCACTTGCTATGTGCCAGGCCCTGTTCTAGGAACTGGGAATAGAGTGAAGAAAACAGACAAGGGCCCTGTGCTCTTGGGGCTGACATTCTGATGGCAGGGGAGATGTGTATAAGAGACAGATTGTAAACAATGCTGCAGTGAGCATGAGGGTACGTGTGTCTTTTTGAATTGTGGTTTTCTTAGGGTATGACATTCTGGGAGCAGTCGGGTCTCTCTTTGGAGAAGGCAATGGCACCCCACTCCAGTGCTCTTGCCTAGAAAATCCCATGGATGGAGGAGCCTGGTAGGCTGCAGTCCATGGGTTCACTGAGAGTTGGACACGACTGAGCGACTTCACTTTCACTTTTCACTTTCATACATTGGAGACTGTCTCTTATACACATCTAGATGTGTATAAGAGACAGCTTCAGGGATATCACAGTAGTTTCATTTTTGTCATCTTCCTGGATTCTTACAGTGGTCATGGGAGTTGTGCTTAGGAGATTTTATCAGCCCACTTTACAGATGAGTAAACTGAGGCTCCAATGGTAAAGAAACCTGCCTCAACCAGCAGGGGCAGAATAACTTAGAGCCCAGCCTGCCGGGTGGCTTGGCTCTTGCTCAGTGCAAGCCGTCGGCCTCCCCCGCGTCCCTCCGACTCAGGTCTCCATCTGCCCACCTCTGATTAGTGGTTTCAGACCCTGAATTCACATTTAGAATCACCTGGAAAGATTTTTTTAAAAAAACACAAAGCTATCCATGGTTCAGCTCAGACCAATAAAGAAGACTGCTTGAGGGTGAGGCCTGAGAATCCTACATTTAATAAGCAGTCAACACCCACTGGACTGGATGGTCTCTAGCGGAGGGTTTCAGACACACTGCAGGATGCCCAGTTATATCTGAATTTCAGATAAACCATGAGCACTTTTTCAGGATAATTTTGCCCCAGACGTTGCATGGGAGATACTTATGCTAAAAAATCTGAATTACTTAATACGTGAAATTCAGATTTAACTGGGAGTCCTGTGTTTTTGTGAATTTGGCTACCCTGCTCCAGGGGCTTGTCCTTTCTTAACAGTCTGGGGCGTGGGGGTGCGTCTTCACTTCCGTCTGTAAAGTGGGTGAGTCACGGGAGCACCTACCCCGTGGTGCTGTGGTGAGGTTCGAGGGCGTCATCACTAAGTAAAGCACTTCCAAAGTGCTGGCTCGTGGTAAATGCTCAGTCACTGCCAGCTGCTGGTGTTTGTGTTAACCTGACTGTCACACACCTTCACTGGTGTGTGAGAGTGCAAGGACTGGGGTGGGGGCAGGGGGTGTGGTGAGGCTCCGGTCATAGGCAGGTGATCAAGTGTGTCAGAGTCATGACTTAAATAACACTCATGGGTTTCTGGTCCAGGGTCCACGGGGCCTCCTGCCGGGATTCAGGCATGATATCTCAGACCCCAGGCTAGTTATCGGGCAGCTCCCGAGAGTCGGGGGCCTGCTCTCTCTTGGTGGCCCTCAGGACGGTCCTGGCAGAGGTGGGTTGCCACAGTGAGGAGCAGAGGCCAGGAGTGGGGTTGTTACTGCCTGGGCCACAAAGCTGGCAAGGCAATCCTGGGATTCCAAGCCAGCACCCACCTCCAAACACCTGAATCACACCAATTCGCCTAAACATGGCTGTGCCCTGCTGAAAATGTGCCAGAGCCATGGGGAGCCTCAGAAACACCAATCTGGGGTTATTTAGAGGTCTCTTTGCTGATGTAAGTTTTATTGGATTATTGGATTTTTACCAATAATAATTCTAACTAAAATGCATTGGATGCTGATTTGCTGCAGAGCCCTGCTCTAACTGCAAGGCGTCAGAGGACCCATTCAACCCTCACAACAATCCTGTGCAGAGGTGCTGTGATGATCACCATGTCCATTTTGCAGATGGGAACACTGAGGCTGAGGCAGATTAATAACTGGTCAAGGTCACCCATTCTGGGGTCCGTGCTGGAGCCAGAATTTGGATTCGGATGATTTCTAGGTAGGCAGCTTGATGCTTCCTTAGTCACAAAGGGAGGATTCATATACAGTGCCTGTTCCAAGTAACACCACCTACGGCACGGTCTGCACATGCAGTCCCATTGCTGGCAGCCCCCAGCTGGGGTCCTGGCATTCCACCAGTGGGAAGGGGGGCCCTGCTGGTTCTCTTGTCTCTCCCACCCGCTCCTGCTGAACTCAGCTCTCACCGCATCTGGAGGGACTTGAGTCCACAGCCCCAGGGTCAGTTTCTTCCAGGGAGAGGAAGGCAGCTAGGCGGTCAAAGGACACCCGGGCCTGGAGAAACCAAAGCCTTAGGTCAGCTGTACAGTAAGGGCCACAAAGGAACTCAGACTTCGGGTGTCGGGCCTCAGGATAGTGGGAAAGCTTCCTGACTACCAAGCCCTACGCATTTACAAGGTAACAGCACAAAGCTTTCCAGGTCACAGACAATGAAGCGCATGAGGTTGGCGCAATGCTGGTGGTGACCTCCCACCTTCTTGCTTCCATTCTGAAGACCAGACCAGGGAGGAGGATGGTGGCTTTTTTGATTGCCTGACATCAGGAACGATTACAAACTCTGTCCACCTGGGGGTGTCTCCACCCCTGGCCCCAAGCCCATCTTTAGGGATGAAAGAATAAATAGGAATGTCTCAGCTGGAGCAGTTTTCTCATTTTCATCACGTGCAAGGAGGCACAGTGTGAGCAGAGACAGTAAAGGAAGAGAAATGAAATGAAATCCCTTTGTATTAATGTAAAAAAGGGACCAGAATGAATCCTCGCAGATGGATTTGCTAGGAAGGTGATGGTGCCTATTTTGAGGATGTTTGCTGGCTTCTTCCCACTGTTCCCTGTGACCGGCCGTCTATTTCCCTGCTTTGTTTCATTGCTTCAGCCCAGCCTGCAAGGTTCCTCCCGGACAGCCTCCCCTCCCCGCGGCCTCACCTGGACGACGGAGTGGATGGAGAAGGGCAGGAAAGCCTGGGCCCTGTTGAGGATGTTGAGAACCGTGAGGGTCACGAAGGCTTTCTCGGCGTCCATGGCATTCTCCTCGGCCACCAGAGTATGCACAGCAAACACAACCAGTGCCACCTGCGTGAGACACAGGTGGTGACAATGAGCTGCTAAATGTGGCCAGGGAAGGCAGGCTAGCTGCAGGGTCTCCAGGGGCCAAACGGCCACACCTGCCATGTCGGAATGGCTTCTCTTCCACCCAGATCGTCCCCCAAATTCTGCTATTGATGGAGGGAGTTGTGTGTATGCTGTCTCTTATACACATCTTGGGGGTGGGGCAGCGGGCACACATGAGAAATCAGGGTGAGGGGGCAGAGTGATGTCAAGGGAGGGGTACGTGCAGTGAGGGAAGGCCTGGCATTTAAACCGAGGTCAGATAACAGGAAGGAATGAGGCTTGCACGTGTTTGGGAGAGGAGCTTTCTAGGCAGTGAGAAGAGCAAGTGCCAAGGTCCTGAGGCAGGTGTGTGCCTGGACCCAGGACTCTCCACCTCGGCATCACTGACATTTGGGGCTGAGAGTTCTGTGTGGTGGGGGCTGTCCTGTGCCCTGTCGCGGGATTAGCAGAACCCCCAGTATCAACCCACTAGATTCGAGAGCAGCCCCACCAGGTGTGACAACTGAAAGAATCTCTAGACTTTGCCACTTGACACTTGCAGGGCACGATCCCCCAGGTGTGTTTGAGAAACAGGACATCAGCATGGCTGCAGTGATGGGATGCTGGGCGTCCTTCAGGATTGTCAGACCCTCACCTTTTACCCCAAGAGAAGCAGGAACTGCTGGGGCCCCCACTGGGGAGTTGGGTTTGGTCCCTCGGGCCCGTGTGTGGGGGATGGACTGCAGGGCATGGACAGGGTGGGGGGCAAGGGCTTCAGGAGGGAGAGCAATGAGGAGCCTGTGGCTGTGACCTGGGCAATAGGAGATGCTAGTTAAATCCTCCCAACCAGTAAACTTTGTGTGCGTGAGTACATGTGTACATATGGCTGTACATGTGTGTGCACATGTGTGTTCACGAGAGCATTTGTGTATGCACTTGTGTGTGCATAGATTGTGCATACATCGTGTGCATGTCTCTATGCACATGTATGGTGTGCGTGTGTATGTGTACTTGTGTGAGGGTGTGCATCTGTGTGCAGTCTGTGTGTTCAGTGCATGTGGGCACAGTTACATGTGCCCTTGTGTATGCTGGCATGTATGTATCTATGTACAGGTGTGTATAAGGTATGGTGTAGTGAGTGTGCACAGACCCATGTGTACATGTGTATATCTGTGTACATGTGTGCATGTGTGTGTGGTGTAGTGTGCCCAGACCCATGTGCATATACATGTGGATGTGGTATACGGAGTGTGCACAGACCTGTGTGCGTGCATGTGTGCATTTGTGTATACATGAGCATGTGTGTGTGGTATAGTGAGTGTGCAAGACCCATGTGTGTGTGTGCAGATGTGTACACATGTGCATGCATGTGTGGGCACATGTACAGTCACATGCAGGATGGCAGCTCGCATAGCCATACAGGGGTTGGGAGAGGAAGGGGGGCCCCAGACATCCTCTTAGCAGCCCCCTATGAGTCACCAGGAGCCGAGGCCAGTTGTCTGGGGCTCACCAACTCTGCCCAGATTCAGGCTAAGTCCTACTCAGGGACACGTCGCCCTTTCTGTGTTGCCAGGATCAACCTCACGGTGCCCCAGGGCTGCCTGCTCGCTGTTGTCGGTCCCGTGGGGGCAGGAAAGTCCTCCCTGCTGTCTGCCCTCCTCGGGGAGCTGTCCAAGGTGGAGGGGTCTGTGAGCATCAAGGTGAGGCTGAGCCCCTGCCGTTCACTGGACAGTCCCCCACCTCTGCTCCTCCCGGTTCACCGTCTCACAGCTAAGCTCCTCTCTGCCTTTCACCACTGCCAAGAACCTGGCTCCCACCACTCCTCCCAAACTGCTCCCAACTCCGTCCCCATCAGCCTGTTTGTCTTTTAGGGTCCAGTGGCTTACGTGCCCCAGGAGGCCTGGGTCCAGAACATGTCTGTGGTGGACAACGTGTGCTTCGGGCAGGAGCTGGATGCACCGTGGCTGGAGACAGTCCTGGAGGCCTGTGCCCTGTGGCCAGATGTGGATGGCTTCCCTGCAGGGGTCCACACCCGAACTGGGGAGCAGGTGAGGGTCCTGGGGGGCCTTCATGGGCCAAGGAGGCAGGGCGGCTGGGGGCCATTGGTTGCCCTGACCTGTGAGGGAAGGATACAGGGGAGACAGAGTGGGCAAAAAAGTAGGGGAGGAAAGGGGCCCAGCTCAGGACCAGGCACATAGCAAGTGCTCAGTAAATAGTCTTTAATGAAAATGGTTGAAGATGGAGACTGAAGAGGCCGGGAGACATGGCAGGGGTTGGTGGGGTGGGGGGTGAGAATGAGGTGACCCAGGCTCCTGCCCTGCCTCTCTGCATGACAATGGTCAGATTGCTTCTTCTCTCAGGACCTCACCAAAAGATCTGGGCTGAGATGTCTGATAAACAGGATGTGTGCATCCAGAGCTATGGGTTGGGCCGGGATTGACAAACTATGACCCACAGGTCAAATCCAGCCCACCAGCTGGGTTTGTAAATAAAGTTTTATTGGAACCCACCAGGATTGACAAACTATGACCCACAGGTCAAATCCAGCCCACCAGCTGGGTTTGTAAATAAAGTTTTATTGGAACCCAGCCACGCACATTCATTTACCTGTGGTCTGTGGCTGCACTTGCACGATCAGGGCAGAGGTGAGCAGCTGTGACCGAGACTAGGGTGGGGGTGGGGCACCAAAGCTTTGTTTGTTTATTTCCGGCTGCCCTGGGTCTGCGCTGCTGCACGTGGGCTTTGGTTGCGGAGAGCGGGGCCTGCTGTACTGGCGCTGCACAGGCTTCTCACTGTGGTGGCTTCTCCTCGTTGCAGAGCATGAACTCTGTGGTACACGGGGCCTCAGTAGCTGCAGCATGTGGGTTCAGTAGCCGTGGGACACAGGCTTCGTTGCTCCACACCATATGGGATCTTCCCAGACCAGGGATCACCAGTATCCCCCTGCATTGCAAGATGGCTTCTTAACCACTGGACTGCCAAGGAAGCCCCTGCAAACCTTTAAATGGTTCCTGTCTGGCCCTTTACAGAACACATTTGCTGACCCTTGGGTTAAGGAATTGAGAGTGGAAAAATGGGAGATAAGTAAATGGGTAAGGTTTCCTGGAAGGAAGAGGAGAGTTTCCAGGAAAGGGTCTGGAGGAGCCAGAAAGAGCAGCTGAGAAGGAACATTGGGGAGAAAGACAAGGCATCCTGCAGCCAAACGGAGGGAGTGGGGTGCCTACTGCCCTCCACTTCTGTCCAGCCATGTCACATCCTAAACCAAACATGTTTCCTGTTCCCTGCTCCCCCGAAACCCACCCCATCCTGGGTAATGGAAGCTCCATCCTTGCAGAGCTCAGAGCCCAAACCTTGGTGTCCTCCTTGATTCTCTTTTTTTCTTACACCCATATCTAATCCATCAGCAAATCCTGCTGGATCCCCCTTTGAGGTAGACCTAGAATGTTCCATGCCCCACCGCAACATCAGCTCTCCCCACATAATAGCCATGCAGTAAATATGAGTGGAATGATGAATGAATGAAAATAAGAACTGAAAGTTCCCACTGGATTAGGCAACAGGGGAGTGACTGGTGTCCATGAGGAAGGCTGTATCAGTGGAGAAATGGGAATAGAAACTGGACTCAAGGGGAGGGAGAGGCAGATGCAGGAAGCTTGGCTGGAAAGGGGAGAAGCCAGGCAGGTGGAGGCTGGAGGCATGTTGTCTGGAGAGCAGGTGCTTCAGGTTGGAGGTGGCCTTGGAGGACAGGCACCGTGAGCCACAGCTCACTCTGGTGAGCAGGCGTGTCCCCCAGCACACTGGCATTGCAGGTGTAGATGCAATGTCCCTCCCTTGTCACCACAGGGCATGAATCTCTCTGGGGGCCAGAAGCAGCGGCTGAGCCTGGCCCGGGCCATCTACAGGAAGGCTGCTGTGTACCTGCTGGATGACCCCTTGGCAGCTCTGGATGCCCATGTTGGCCAGCATGTTTTCAACCGGGTCATTGGGCCTGACGGGCTGCTCCAGGGGACGGTAAGTTTGGAAAAATGTCTCAGAGGCCATAGTGCAAAGGTAGAGAAATTTCTAACCTACATCTGCTCACCACCACCACCCTCCTGGAATTCAGTTTTCCTCTTTGTAATGGTCAGCTTTTGCTGTGACCACGCTGCATAACAAACAGCCCCCAAATCTCAGTGGCTCACAACTTCAGTCATTTCTTGCCTACGGGTCTGTGGTTAAACTACCACAGCTCTGCGTCAGGTCACTGGCCAGGTTCAGGTGAACTGTGCCTTCTGGTTTCAAGAGAGGTTGAAGGAGCTTCTTTACTTCTCTGTTGGGACATGCTATTTTCAAGAAACAGGGCAGGAGCACAAGAAGGGGAGGTCTCCCCACTCTGAGCCCCAGGATATGCCAGCCCCCTCCCCCAGCTCTGGAACAGTGGTCAAGTGCGTGAGTGTAACTTCCATCCCTTCCTGCCAGACTCGGATTCTCGTCACCCACGCACTCCACGTCCTGCCCCAGGCTGATTGGATCGTGGTGCTAGAAGATGGGGCCATTGCAGAGATGGGTTCCTTCCAGGAGCTGCTGCACAGGAAGGGGGCCCTGGTGGGCCTTCTGGATGGAGCCAGACAGCCAGGAGATGGAGGAGAAGGAGGTACCGGCTGGGCTTTGCTGGTGCTCTGTGCCTGGCTTCTGCCACCCTCGGAGAGGAAGCTACACAGCTCCCACTGGCCAGAGGGGAGCCTTCAGGCCACACCCTCCCTCCAGGCCCAGGCCAGAGGCAGACAGCTCTCCCATGAGGCCACCCGGCCCCCAGTTGGTGCCAGTGGAACTTTCTATGAGCCAGGGACTGTGCTAAGTGCTTCTATAAACATGCATTGTCTTATTTGGTCTTCACAACCCCTCTATGAGGCACTGTGCAGTTATTTTTTTCACCTTATTTTTCATTTTTTTATGCAAATGGAGCATACGAGTCCAACTTTCATGTGTATATGTCTTTACATGAGCCAGGCTCACATTTCTTCATCACAGTGGTGGTTCACAGACTTTTGGATGCAAAATTTTACTTGAAACACTCATTTAAAATACCATTCCAAGCTCTCCCCGTGAACATTTTGGGATTCAAAGGCTTTTGATGGTTGTGGTCAATATACCACATTTTGAGTAACAAGGCCCAGATATGATATACCTAGACTAGCTTCTCAGCCTTTTGGCCAAGGTCAAGTGCATGTGCGCATAATTGTTCAGTCGTGTCCGACTCTTTGTGACCCTTTGGACTGGAGCCTACCAGGCTCCTCAGTCCATGGGAATTTCCACACACGCCAACTGGAGTTGGTTGCCATTTCCTTCTCCGGGGATCTTCCTGACCCAGGGATCCAACCCACATCCTCTGTGTCTCTGACATTGAAGGCAGATCCTTTACCTGCTGAGCTCTCAGGGAAGGTCAAGTATAATACAAGGGCTTTCCTGGTGGCTCGGTGGTGAAGAATCTGCTTACCGACCCAGGAGATGCAGGTTGGATCCCTGAATCAGGGAGATCCCCTAGAGTAGGAAATGGCAACCCACTCCAGTTGTCTTGCCTGGAAAATTCCATGGACAGCAGAGCCTGGTGGGCTGCAGTCCACGGGATCACAAAGAGTTGTACATGACTTAGTGACTGAAAACAGACTAGAATACCTAGATGTACTTTGATATACCAAATAAGGCAATAAGAATGTAGCTCTTGATTGGCAAATGTATCTTAGTGGTAAGTAAATTATAGCATTTTATATCAAAACAAGTAGGTATAGATAAGTAGGTATTCATACAAATCTTCAAGACAGCCACGCAAGAAAGTTTTGTGTTTTTTGTGCATGCTATGTATCCCAGAGGTATCATTTGATTTTGTTATTAGATGGGGGGTATGCACTTGCTCAATGAATTGCCAGCAGTTTGAAAGTTTGACGTTTGTGTTAGGGCAGGAGATTCATCCTGAGTTGATTATTTATGCCATGATTAATCCTACTGAGTTATGTAGCGTTATCAGAAGCATAGTTGGATGGGACTTCCCTGGCAGTCCAGTGGTTAAGACTCTGGGTTCCCGGTGCCGGGGCCATGCATTCAGTCCCCCATGCTGCATGGTATGTCCTGGCCGAGAGCTTCCTCAGGACCGGGTGCTGGGGCAGCAGATTCAGGGCACAACTGTGGACTCTGGGCGCCCACTGCCACTAGCCCTCAGACAGGACCCACCACCCTAGACCCCAAGCACATCCAGTGCCCCCATGGCCTCGTGGTGGCCAAGGAGGAAGGGGACGGGGCCGCCAGGGCTCGGCAGCGGGGTCCAGGTCAGAGCAGGAAGGGGCCCACAACGTGCTTACGAGGGTGCTCTGTGAGTCCATCTGTTGTGCAATTATCGCAGCCACTCTTCAGAGGAGCAACTCAGCCAAAAGAGAATTAAATAATTTGCCCAAGGTCTCAAGATTAGATCTTGGGTGTGTTCAGCTCCTGAGTCTGTGCTTATAACTGCTACAGGGACGGACCAAGGAGGTCACTCGGTGCCTTGAGGCCAGAAACCCTGGGCATGCCAGCTAGGGGTTCTACCTACCCAGAGAACACAATCCTTACTGGAAAAATTGACAGTGTTCTGGTAGGAAAGTCAGCAATCCACATTCAGCCACAGTGATGATAAAGAACTGCCAAAGTCGCCTCCGTTAACTCATTTAATCACCACTTAGCACCTGTGAGCTCAGTACTATACTTACCTTCATTAAAAAAAAAAATTTATTTATTTTAACCAGAGGATAATTATAGTATTATGAAGGCCTTGGCTGTACAGCCGCATGAATCGGCCACCGGCATACTTGTGTCCCCTCCCTCCCTCCTGAACCCCCCTCCCACCTCCCTCCCCACTCCAACCCTCCAGGTTGTCACGGAGGAGCAGCTTGAAACACATACATTACCATATGTAAAATAGATAGCCCGTGGGAGTTTGATGTATGACACAGGGAACCTCCATTTTTTAGATGAGAACTGAAGCCCGGAAGTTCAAGAACTGGTCCATGTTGACCTGACAGATAAATGGCAGTGTCAGGGTTTGAACCTCCATCTGGATGCTGTTTGCTGCCCCTGCAAGACAGAGTTGGGGCTCACAGCCAGTTTTCCCCCATTCCAGGCTCCGCTTCCTCTGCTTAGCAGTGGCTCACCCTGGTAAAGTTGATTCACTGTGTCACCCACCTGGGGCTTGAAGATAGGACCCTCCCAGCCTGGGGGATGGAGGGCAGGAGGGTCCTTCCTTGGGGAGAGGACATCTGAGTTTGGGTGAGAGCTACCTGGGAAAGAACATTCCAGAAACAGTGAACTGCTTGTGCGAGGGCACTGGGGGGATTCAAGCGGTTGGACTTGGTGCAGTGATTATTGCTGTTTCCCAGCCCCAAGTTCATAGCAGATGCTTGGTTATTTTTGCCAAGTGAATAAGTGAGTGAATGAATGAGGTTCTGGGAAGAACCCAGGGAGGATGGAGTGAGAGAGAAGGAACCAGGTGAGAGGATGCGGAAGCTCAGCGAGTGGAAGCAGCACAGCCAGTGGGCGTCAGAGCCAGCATCCGGACCCTGAGGCACCGACCTCCATCGAGTGATGCGGCTCCCTTGACCTTGCAGAAACAGAATGCCCGGCCGGTGCCAAGGACCCCAGAGGCTCTGCTGCAGGTGGGAGGCCTGAGGGCGGATCAGAGAGGTGAGTTCGCTGTGGTGCTGAGCACAGGGAAGGCCCGAAAGCCGAGGGGGAAGCAGAGGCGCAGTGTTATACCACCTGCATTTCAGGAGGGTGGGGTGGCCCCAACCATTCTGGATTGAACACCTGCTGAAGACCCACCACGGGGCCCAGTGCAGGACGACTCACCAGAGATCACTGGCCGGTCAGTTAGCCAAAATGACTAAGTCTCCACGTGTCCTTTCACAGAATGACCAATCTCAGGTGTGATGAAGGCTGTGGAGTTTGGCAGAGCTGTCTCGTGGCCGTAGTGGGGCAGGGCCGATGCAAAGAAGGAGTCAGACCGTGCTTGTTAATGTCCGTGCTAGGCCCTGTGGCTCATGCTTTGAGGGGTATCAGTGTCACTTGGTGCTGGTGGGGTCACCAGGGGGAGGCCTGGTGTCCCCCTTTCTCCAGCTCCCTCTAGCCACTCACTGATGGACTCACTGAGGTGCCATCTGCAACAGGGGGCCACCTGTGCGCTCCATTTTTATGGAAAGTGACCTTTTTATGGAACAGTAAGACCACTGGGTGCCGGAGAGTGAGAACTTAAGTGCCAGTTGTTGGGGGACTACAAGGGACAGTGGAGGGGCCTCAGGCCCTGAGGCTGGGCCCTGTTCCTCCCACCACAGCTGGTCACCCACAGCACTCCTGGGCCATTCGCTGAGCAGCCCCATGGTTTTAGTATCCTAAGTAAGAGCAGATAGATAGACGTGCAGATAGATGATGGGTAGATAGATAGATAATAGGTAGAGAGGTAAGTAGGTAGGTAGGTACACAAATAGCAAGACAGAGAAAAACAGATACATAGATGTAGGTAGATGAATATTGTATTGGAAAACTTGCTAATCATCAACTACCTTTCTCTCCATCGTTGTTGTCTTTTCGTTGCTTAGTTGCGTCCAACTCTTTTGCAACCCCATGGACTATAGCCCGGCAGGCTCCTCTATCCATGGGATCATCCAGGCAAGAATACTGAAGTGGGTTGCCATTTCCTTCTCCAGGAGATCTTCCCAACCCAGGGTTCAAACCCATGTCTCCTGCATTGGCAGGCAGGTTCTTTACCACTGTGCCACCAGGGAAGCTCTCACACAACTACATCATTCACTTCTGACACCAGATGGGTGCTCCCCTACCCACCGCAAACCTTCACAGCAAGCGATTCTCCAACACCAACAGGGTGTCCTACAATTGAACTCAGTTCTGATGCTGACCACCTGGAGAGAATGTCAGATTCCCACAAGCGAAGAACTCAGTCCCTCAAGCCTGCTCCCCCCTCTTCAGATGCCAATCACAAGTAGCAGGTCCCCAGGGTTCACACAACTTCTGTCCTACTTGGGGACAAATTGGGGGCTTGCATCACACCCTCCTTGAGTTTAATTAATTTGCTCAAATAGCCCACTGCATTCAGTTGATTGAAGGATGTGATCAAGGAGACAGAACAGCCAGATAAAGAGACACACAGGGCGAGGTCTGGGAGGGTCTCACACGCAGGAGCTTCTGTCTGCCTGGACCCCCGTGTGTCAACCTCTGGGTGTGTGCACTAACCTGGAAGCACCCCAAATCCCATATTACTGGGGCTCTATGAAGGCTTCCCCATGTGGGCATGCTTCATCATTAACTCCATTTCCCGCCCCTCTTCCCTCGCTGGAGAATTGGGGTGGGGCTGAAAATCCCAAGCTTCTAATCATGGCTTAGTTTTTCTGGTGACCAGCCCCCCATCCAGGAACCCACCCAGAGTCATCTCAGTAGAACAGAGATGCTCTCAAGGCTCTTCTCACTTAGGAATTTACAAGGGTTTTAGGAGCTCTGTGCCAGGGATGGGGTCAAAGACCAAATATATATTTCTTAACATAAATCACAGTATCATAAAGATAAATTGATAGATGAATAAATAGATTGATGGGTAGATGATTGGTTGATAGATGATTGATAGATAGACAGACATAGATTATCCCCATTTTACATCTGAGGAAACTGAGGCATGGAGAGATTAGTCAACTGCCCATGGTTTCACAGTAAATGGCAATTCATACTTAAGGTCATCTGCCCACTCAGCCACAGTTAATAGGAACAATCCGAAAGTGTTCAGCAGACTTCCTGAAAACCTAGACTGACAAATCTGAGAGTAAACAGCAGGTGCAAAATGATTGCAGCAATGCACAGGCCAAAATGAAAGCCGAGAAGCTCCTTCAGTGAGATGGCATTGGAAGAACAGGCTTGGTCGACTCTAGGGTAATAGATGGCATCTAGCTGGCACTGCAGGTGGAGAATGGGAGCGTGGCACCTAATTGGTGCTCACAGTGTTAGTTGAATGAATGAATGAGTGAGTGGCTCAGTGGCTACCGTACACCCCATGAGGAGAGACACTGATTTGTCCTCATTTGCTCTAAATGACAGGTTCGTGAAGTTAGTGCCTGAGAAGGACAGTGCTGCCTCAGAGGCCCAGACAGGGCTTCCCCTGGATGATCCTGAGGGGCCAGGACAGCCGAAAGGAAAGGACCGCACGCAGTATGGCAGGGTAACCATCTGTGCTCCCCTCCCCCCACATCTACGGCTGCTGCTGCCCCTGGGGCTTGGGACCTCCCAGCACACACAGCACTGGGTGCGGGAAGAGGCTGGGGGGCACGACTCACCTTTATTGACCACCTACTATGTGCCAAGTAAGATTCCAGACACTTCATACTTTTTAATGTTCACAACCACCATAAACTCAGACGATGATGGCTCCATTCTAGGGATGAAGAAACTGAGTCCTTAAGGAGTTTAGAGATTTGTCTGTGTTCTCACAGCTAGCAAGTGACCACTTGGGACTCAAACTTAGGACAGTCTGAATCTGAAGTTCACAGTATTTCTTCTTTCCTATGCTGCTTTGTCCACCCATCCACTCCCTACCTATTCATTCATTCATCCATCCATTTTCCTTTCCCCCCACCCATCTACTCAGGCTTCTATCCATCTCACTCAGCCATCCAACTCTTCATTCACCCAGTCATCCACCCATCCATCCATGCGGCCATCCGTCTCTCCACCCAGCCTCTTACAGACCCACTCTTTTACTTTTCCACCCATCTACCTGTTCACTCACCCATTCGTCCACTCAACCATCCACCTACTCATCCACCCAACAAACATTTTCAGAACTCCCACTGTGTGCCAGACCATGTTTCTGCCTTGCTGGAGATTGCAGGCCAGTGGTGGTGGGGTTAGGAAACAATTAGGCTAATAAGAAAGGTGGTATCAGGTAATGATAGATGCTGTAAAGAAAATAAAGAAAAGTGATGAGATAGAGACCAACCAAGAGTCGGGGGGCTGCTTGGATAGGATGCTCTGAAGAGTGACATTTGACATCCCTGAAGGAGGTGAAGGAACCAGCCATGGAAAGAGCAGGGAAGAGCATTGCAGGCAGAGAGAACAGCAGGGGTCAAGGCCTTGAAGTGAGAAGAAGCCAGAGGGAAGGATCCCATGAGACCGGCAGATGGTGCATAGCGGGCGGGTGAGGTCAGAGGGTGTACCGAGGTTCGGAATTTCTTCTGAGAGCAAGAGAAAGTCAAGGGCAGGTCAGCAACAGCAGTGCGAGGTCAGGTGGATGTTTGAACAAGTTCATTCTGGGTGCAGCTGCATGCAGAATTTCATATTTGTAGGAACTAGACCTTAAATAAACGACTGACCCACTCTGTGCCTCAGTTTCCCATCTCTCAAGGTGGAAATATGAGGATGGAGACACATGCCTGTCTGTAGTAGGTGTTCAAATAACCACTCCCAACCCAGAAAGTGCCACCACCTGTCCCGTTAAGGCTCCCACTGGCCACCTGGGATCCACAGAGGAAGGAGGTCCTGAGACCGGGCGGGCCTGGGGGGAGGCGGTGCTCCAGGCGGGAGGTACTGCGTGGTGGTTCCATCTGCCTGTTGGCGTGTTTTGGGAGCTCCTGGCCCTTCCTGGCTCCCCTGGGGCATCGCTCTGCCCGCATCTCTCCTACGTGTGTTACAGGTGAAGGCTGCCATGTACCTGACCTACCTACGAGCGGTGGGCACCCCGCTCTGTCTCTACGCGCTTTTCCTCTTCCTCTGCCAGCAAGTGGCCTCCTTCTGCCGTGGCTACTGGCTGAGCCTGTGGGCAGACGACCCCACCGTGGACGGGCGGCAGACTCACGCGGCCCTGCGGGGCTGGGTCTTCGGGCTCCTGGGCTGTCTCCAAGGTACCCCTCTCCATCCTCCAGCTGCACCCAAGAGTTCCTCGGGGCTGCCTCACCTACACACCCGGGCTCACCCTCCCTTTCCTGAACACCTGTGCAACCGTCCTGGGTGCAAACACAGACCTGCATCCTTAAGCTGGGGCTGGGGAAGTCCCTACTTTTACAGACCCCCCCCTTAGAGTCTCTCCCAGCCTCATGGGCAAAGGCAGAATGTTGGCCCCCAGGTTTGGGGGCACCTGAGCACTTAGGTGGGGCAGCAGGTCAGCTGGGCTCTCCTTTCCCCAAGCAGAGGATCACTCCAAAATCTGGCTTCTGTTGGCTTCCAGCACCCCTACATGGCTGCCGCTGCCCCCCTCCCAACCCCTAGAGGAGGTGGATCCTGAACCACTTCCCCACCATCATTGCCCCCCAACTTCTCTCTCTCTCTCTTTTTTTTAAATAGCTTTATGTTTTGGGTTCACAGCAAAATTGAGCAGAAGGTATAGAAATATACCCCCCACCTCCGCATGTATAGAGCCTAGGTGATTATCAGCATCCCCCCTAGTGGTGCGTTTGTCGCAAATAATGAACCTGTATCCTAGCTACCTGAAGTCCACAGTTGTTTTTTTTTTTTTTAACAGTCTTCTTTTTTGGAGGGGGGTGGCTGTGCTTTGCCTCAGTTGAGGTGCGTGGGATTTTTGATCTTTGTTTCAGTACGCAGGATCTTTAGTTGCGGCATGTGGGATCTAGTTCCCAGACCAGGGATCCACCCTGGGCCACCTGCATTGGGAGTGCAGAGTCTTAGCCATTGGACCAGGAGGGAAGTCCCCCAGAGTCCCCCCTTTTCATCAGGGTTCACTCTGAGAGCTGTACATCCCATAGGCTTGGACAAATGTATAATGACATATGTCCACCATTAGAGTGTCAGACAGAATAGTTTCACTGCCCTGCAATTATCTGCGCTCTACACGTTCACCTCTGTTTCGTTGATCTGATTGTCTGTGCTTTCACCAATACCACACAGTCTTTTTTATTTTTTCTGAGTTCTATACCGTATTTTTCTTCCACATTTATTGATGTAGTTGACACACAGCACTGTGATTTGACTTACATCATGAACTGATTACCACAATAAGTTTGGTGAACATTTGTCATCTCTGTATAAGATACAAAATGTTAAACAAATATTAAACAATTTTTCCTTGTGATGAGAACTCTTAGGAGTTACTCCCTTAGCTTTCATATGCAACATACATCAGTGTTAATTAGGGCTTCCAGGTGGCTCAGACGGTAAAGAATAGGCCTGTAATGCAGGAGGCTGAGGTTCGATCCCTGGGTCGGGAAGATCCCCTGGAGAAAGGAATGGCAACCCACTCCAGTATGCTTGCCTGGAGAATCCCATGGACAGAGGAGCCTGGTGGGCTGTGGTCCATGGGTTGCAAAGAGTTGGACATGACTAACACTTTAACTTTCAGTGTTAATTATATTTATCATGTTGCACATTCCTCCCCTAGTATTTACTTACCTAAAATAGCTAGAAGTTTGTACCTTTTGACCACGTTTATCCAGTTCTCCCTCCCCCCATACCTCACCTCTGGTGACCAGAAATCTGATATGAGTGTGCTTGTTTTTGAAGTGTGATACATACAACGCTGTGTTAGTTCCTCTTCAAAGTTGTCAACTTTCCCTTACAGTACTGGTTGACTATTGATCTCATGCCATTTTACTGTTAAATTCCATAGTAATTTGATATTTGTCTGCATTTCAAAATGATGACCATGGGAAGTCTTAGTTATGCTCTGTCACCATAAAAAGATAGTATATAATTATTGACAATATTACCTCACACTGTATATTTCATACCTCTTGACCCATTTATATCGTAAAAGGGAAATTTATCCCGTTTTAACCTCTCTGATCTGTTTCTCTCCTCCCTCCTCTCCCCTCCCCTATAGCAACCTCCTGTTTTTCTCTCTGTATGTGTGACTCTGTTTAGTTACGTTTGTTTGCTTGTTTTGTTCTTTCGATTCCACATATAAGTCAAATTACACAGGATTTGTCTTTCTCTGTCATTTCATTTAGCATAATGCCTTCTAGGTCCATCCATGTTGTCCCAAATGGCAGGAGTTTTCTTTTTGGCTGAGTCATATTCTGTTGTATATATACTTTTTACATCTTATGTATCCATTCATCTATCAATGGGCACTTAATGTTTCTTCCATATCTTGGCTTTTGTAAATTATACTGCAATGAGGATAGCGGTGCCTATATCTTTTCAAATTAGAGTTTTCACTTTGGGGGAATAAATATCTAGACATGGACCTGGTGGGTTGTATGGAAGTTCTGCTTTTAATTTTGAGGAGTCCCCATACAATTTTCCATAGTGGCCACACCAGTTTACATTCCCCTCTACAGCGCACAAGGGTTCCCTTTTCTCCACATCCTCACCAACACTTGTTTTGTTGTCTTTTTGAGAATAGCTGACATTCTGACAGGTGTGAGATGATACCTCTTTGTGGTTTGATTTACATTTCCCTGATGATTTGTGATAGTGAGCATCTTTTCAAGCACCCATTGACCCTCTGTATGTAGTATTTGAAAAAAATGTCCATTCAGATTCTCTGTGCATTTTTTAATTGGGTTGTTTGGTTTTTTGACATTGAGTTGGATAAGTTCTTAGTATATTTTGGATATGAACTCCTTATCAGAAATATCATTTGCAAATAACTTCTCCCTTTCAGTAGGCTAATTTTTCATTTTGTTGATAATTTACTTCACCGTGCAAAAGCTTTTTAGTTTAATTTAGTCATATGTTATTGAGAGAGGTTTTTGTTGTTTGGGGGGGTTGTTTTTTTGTCACGAACAAGTGCTGGATTTTATGATCTTTTTCTGCATCTATTGATATGATCATGTGATTTTTCTTCTTTAGTCTGTTCTATCGGAGAAGGCAATGGCACCCCACTCCAGTACTCTTGCCTGGAAAATCCCATGGACGGAGGAGCCTGGTGGGCTGCAGTCCATGGGGTCGCTGAGTCGGACACGACTGAGCGACTTCACTTTCACTTCTCACTTTCATGCATTGGAGAAGGAAATGGCAACCCACTCCAGTGTTCTTGCCTGGAGAATCCCAGGGACGGGGGAGCCTGGTGGGCTACCGTCTATGGGGTCACACAGAGTCGGACACGACTGAAGTGACTTAGCAGCAGCAGCAGCAGTCTGTTCTATAGTAGATTACATTAATTGATTTTTCAAATGTTGAAGCAGCTCTGCACATCTGGGATAAATTCCAGTTGGTCATGATGTATAATTCATTTCATACATTGTCAGATTTCATTTGTTATTTTGTTGAGGATTTTTACATGTCTGTTCTTTAGAGACATTGGTCTATGTCATTTTCTTGTAATGTCTGTCTGATTCTGGCTTTAGGGAATGCTGACCTCATAAAATAAGTTAGGAAATATTCCCACTGCTTCAATCCTCTGAAAGAAATTATAGAGAATCTGAAAAAGATTGTAGAGATTAATATAATTTCTCCCTAAATATTTGTTAGAACTCAATGAGGAACTCACCTGAGCCTGGCACTTTCTGGTTTGGAAAGCTATTATCAATTCAGTTTCTCTAATAGTTTCTGAATAGGCCTACTTGGATTATTTCTTCTTGCATAAGTCTAGGTAGATTGTATCTATCAAGGAATTGGTCCATTTCTCCTAGGTTGTCAAATTTATAGGCATAGAGTTATTCATAGTATTCATTTATTATACTTTTGATATCCATGGGATCTGTTGCTAAGTCACTTCAGTCGTGTCCGACTCTGTGCAACCCCATAGACGGCAGCCCACCAGGCTCCCCAGTCCCTGGGATTATCCAGGCAAGTACACTGGAGTGGGTTGCCATTTCCTTCTCCTGGGATCTGTAATGACATCCTTTTATTTAAAAGTTCGGATATTAGTAATTTGTCTCCTCTTTCTTTTTTCTTAGGCTGGCTATAAGCTTATCCTTTTTATCTTTTAAAAATTTTTTTTATCTTTTCAAAGAACTTGGGCTTGTTTTCATTAATTTTCTTTATGATTTCCTGGTTTCCATTTCATTGATTTCTACTGTGCTTTTTATTGTTTACTTTCTTCTGCTCATTTTGGATTCAGTTTTCTCTTCTTTCCAGTTTCCTAAGGTGAAAGCTCAGATGGTGAATTTTAGAGCTTCCTTTTTTTCTAATATACACTTACTCAGTACTCTCAATCTCTCACTAAGTCGCTTCAGTCTGACTCTTTGCCACCCTGTGGGCTGGAGCCCCCCAGGTTCCTCTGTGCATAGGACTCTCCAGGCCAGAATACTGGAGTGGTAGCCATGCCCTCCTCCAAGGGATCTTCTCATCCAGCATCAAGCCTGCATCTCTTATGTCTTCTGCATTGACAGGTGGGTTCTTTAGCACTCGCACCACCTGGGAAGCCCCATTCAGTGCTACACATTTAAGTACTGTTTTCCCTACATCCTCCAAATTTGATGTCGTGTTTTTATTTTCATTTAGTTTAAAATATTTTAAAATGTCTCGTGAAGTTTCTTCTTTGACCCATGTGTTACTTAGAAATGTGTTGTCTAATCTTCAAGTATTTGGGGATTTTCCAAGTACTTGTTGTTTCTGTGTAATTCCACTGCAGTCTGAGAACAGACATTGTAAAGTTTCTCCTCTCTTAAACTGGTGAAGGTGTATTCTGTGGCCCAGAATGTGGTCTGTCTTAGTGAGTGTTTCATATGAACTTAGGGATTTGTGTTCTGCTGCCATTGGATGAAGTGATCTGTTGATGGTCATTGTATCCAGTTGACTGATGGTGGTGTTGAGTTCATCTCTGTCCTTACTGATTTTCTGCCCACTGTGTCTGTCCTTTTCTTATAGAGGGGAGTTGAGGTCTCCAACTATGATAATGGATGCATCTATTTCTCCTTGCAGTTCTACCAGTTTTTGCATCACATATTTTGATGCCCTGTTTTTAGGCAGTACACATTAAGGATTGTTCTGTCTTCTTGAGAACTGACACATTTATCATTATATAATGCCCTCTTTATATAAAGTCTGCTCTATTTGAAATTAATATAGCTACAAACTATATAGGTATAATGCACTAACTATATAAAACTATATGCCTCAACCTAGTTTAAGCAGCAAGATAACATATTGGCTTATGTGACTGGAATCCATAGGTAACTAGCTTCAGGTCTGGCTAGATCCAGAGGTTCAACACATGCTGGAAGATTAGTTTCATTTTCTTCCTCTATGATAGCTTCCTGTGCAGGCAGGCAACCTGCTTTGGTGGTAAGATGGTATCTCACAGCTCCAGTCTGGCCACATCAAAAAAGTGAGCACCTCTTCCCAAAGTCCTAGCAAAGTCCCAAGTCTCACTCTTATTGGCCTGACTTGGGTCACGTGTTCACCCCTGAACTAACTGCAGAGGTTTGGATTGTCCAGGGATGAAATTCTCCCTACTCTAGAAACAGAGACTGAAGTTAGCTCCATTCCAAGCACATAGATGGGCTCTGGGAGGAAGCAGGTATATTGGTTGGCACTAGTGGTAAAGAATCCAGCTACCAATGCAAAAAACGTGGGCTTAATCCCTGGGTCAGGAAGATCCCCTGGAGGAGGAAAGGGCAACTCACTCCAGTATTCTTGCCTGAATAATCCCATGGACAGAGAAGCCTGGCAGCCTACAGTCCATGAGGTCGCAAAAGAGTCAGACACTGCTGCTAAGTCACTTCAGTTGTGTCCGACTCTGTGCGACCCCATAGACGGCAGCCCACCAGGCTCCCCCATCCCTGGGATTCTCCAGACAAGAACCCTGAGTCAGACACTACTAAATGACTAAGCAACAAGAACAACAGGGCTGCCAAGGGCTGCCGTAAAACTGATTACCACAAGCCTGGTAGCCTAGAACAACGGACATTTTATTCTCTCATAATTCTGAAGCCAGAAGTCCAAAGTCAGGGCGTCAGCAAAAGTCAGTCCCTCTTGGACCCTCTGAAGGAGAGACTGCCCATGCCTTTCGCCTAGCTTCTGCCGGTCGCCGGCCATCCTTGGCGCACCTGGGCTTGTGGTGCGTCACTGACTCCACGTTCACAGCGTCTTCTCTTCTTATCCAATGGCACCAGTCATTGGGTTTAGACCCTGCCCTAAATCCAGGATAATTTTGTCTCAAGCTCATTCACTAAAAATATCTTCAGAGACTCTATTTCCAAATAAGGTCACTTTCTGAGATTCCTGGAAGACATGAATTTGGAGGGGGGACACTATTCAACCCTCTACATGGTGGTTCCATCAAGGGATAATCAGGGTGGTCAGATCATAAGACAGCCACCATGGGGTGATGGGGTCTCCAGCCCTGATGCCCTGATGTCTCTGTCCCCAGCAATCGGGCTGTTTGCCTCCATGGCCACAGTGCTCCTCGGTGGGATCCGGGCATCGAGCCTGCTCTTCCGGGGGCTGCTGTGGGATGTGGCCCGGTCTCCTATTGGCTTCTTCGAGCGGACGCCCGTTGGGAACCTGCTGAACCGCTTCTCCAAGGAGACAGACATAGTAGATGTGGACATCCCAGACAAACTCCGGTCTCTGCTGCTGTATGCCTTCGGACTCCTGGAGGTTGGGCTGGTGGTGACAGTGGCCACCCCACTGGCTGTTGTGGCCATCCTGCCACTGCTCCTCCTCTATGCTGGGTTCCAGGTAAGGAGAGCTCAAGGAGGCTCCTGGGGTCATCCAAGGTCACCTCCTCCAGCCCCCTGTCTCTGGACAGGACTCAGTGTAAGAAGTTCCACGCAGCTGGACATCTAGGGGCCACCCCTGGAAGAATTCTCAGAGACAGAGACACCACAGTCTAACACTTATTCTCATCTCTGTCTTTGAAACGTTCACATCAAAGTTCTTAATGTCTTAACAGTTTATCAGGCTGCTGCTGAAATCAGCTTCCTGTTCTCCAGTGATCTGGAAACCAGGAAGGCATTGCAAGCTCTTGAAGTCTGTTGTATTAGGCTAGTCTCTTTCAGTGGTTAAAACCAGAGACCAGCTGAAATTAGCTTAAACACAAGAACCGAATTCAATGACTTATGCTCCCAGGGTGGAGGGGATCAGCTGTTATCAGGGTGCTGTCACTCCATATCACCCCTCAGTGGATCTGAAATTGTGTTATTAGAAGAGAAGCGTCAGTTTCACCTGGGAACTAGTTAGAAACGCCCCTTCTCAGGCCCCATCCAAGACCCCCTGATTCAGATACTATGGAGGTGGGGCCCAGAAATCTTGATTTTAAAGAACCTTCCAGATAATTCCAATCCATGCTAATATTTAAGAATCACTTATTCAGCTCTGCTTGGCCTAATTTTGCACACACGCCTTCTCCAAAGGGCAGGTCTGATGGCCCAGTGGCAACCCTGTCCTTATAGCCTCCCAGCCTGCCACCTCAGCAACCCCAGCACAAGCAACCTTTCTCCACGCTTGGCAATCATACATCAGTTCCAGGGAAGATTCAGATTGGCCCTTCATGGGGCATATGTTCATCCTGAACTCATCACTGTGACCAAAGGAATAGTTTACCTTGCCTGGCAGGGCCGGGTCATGTGACTACCTCCTTGATCAGATCTTATTATTGACAGCTAACCTCCCATCCCCTCAAGGAAATCAGAAGTAGAAAAAAACCTTGGTAGCCAGACAAAAATCGGAAGTAGGAAAAAATAACGTGATAGCCAGACAATGTCCATGGTATCACTTCCCTCCATAACTATCCCAAGTCTCTTCTATGCCCTCTGGAGCTGGGGGGGGAACTGCTTTCTCTGTCTGAAGCTTTGGAGTTGGGCAGAGATGGATTTGAATCCAGGTCCTGGCACTTGTGTGCTGTAGAGGCTTGGACCACTTCTCAATCCCTCTGAGTCCCTGGTGTTCTTACCTATATGCTGTGAACGATGCTTACTGCTTCTATATTCACATCACTGCCCACCTCCAAATGCCCACCTCACCATGACCGAATACTGCAGTTCACCCTTGAACAACATGGAGATTAGAGGCACCATCCCTCCTTGCTGTTGAAAATATGCTTCCAGGTTACAGTCACTCCTCTGTATACACAATTCCTTCATATCCACAGATTCAGCCAAGCGTGGATCATGTCATAGTGTAGTATTTACTGTTGAGATTTACTAAAAATCCTCAAATAAGTGAACTCATGCAGTTCAGACCCATGTTGTTCAAGAGTCAGCTGTATTTGGAAACAGCCTGGCATGCAGCCCGGTGATAACAAAGGCAGGTTCCTCCCCACCTGCCAGCTGTACAACACGTCCAGTGTCAAAGCAGTTAACAACATACATTGCGTGCATCACCGTGTTCCCAGCACCCAACATGTAATCCTCGAGTTAAGTGAATGCATTCGACTTGTCCAGCTGCCTTCCTTGCCTGTCGTGGCTTTGTTCCCACAATGACTGGCCCTGCGTGAAGCAGCTGGCCTTGGAGCTGAGAATGAGACATGTGCAACAGATGAGTGGTTTCTCTACCCTGGCTGTGCTTGAGACTCACTTGAAGGCTTTTTAAAAATTCCAAAGCCATGCTGATGATGCCAGAAATTCCGACTTAATAGTTCTTGGGTGAGGCACTGGGAGTTTTTGAAGCTTTCCAGGTGATTTTTAAAATGACCCATGGAACTCTGATTCTGCAAGGACATTGGAGCCCAGAGAGGAGAGGCAACTGACCCAAGGTCACACAGCTAGCTGGTGACAACTCCCTCTGCTTCTCAGACTCTCTCTGTGTTTGTGACTTCTCTGCCGTCCCACTTCAGAGCCTATACGTGGCCAGCTCGTGCCAGCTCAGACGCCTGGAGTCAGCCAGACACTCGTATGTGTGTTCTCACGTGGCCGAGACATTCCAGGGCGGGCCAGTGGTCAGGGCCTTCCGGGTCCAGGGCCCCTTTGTGGCTCAGAATGACGCCCACGTGGATGAAAGCCAGAGAGTCAGTTTCCCGCGGCTGGTGGCTGACAGGTAGGAAGGGGTCAGAGAAGCCCCTGTAATCCATCTGTGTCCCCTGAGAATGAGAGAATGTCATACTGTGTGGGCGGAGAGGTCAAGTGGCCTGCCCAGGGTCACACCGCGAGTCGAGGGTAAATAGGGCCTAGATCCCAGGGGTGCACATGGCTCACATTATGAGCAGATGCAGATTGGCCTGGGGGTTCCCCAACAGCAGGTGGGCAGGAGGTACAGATGTCAGAAAAAGGGCAGAACCCTCTGTTGCCTTGATGACCAAGGAGCTACATAAACATCCTCAGCCTTCTTTCAGTACCAGGCAAGAATAAGAACACCAGCTTTGACCACAGACAGACACGGGTGCAAATCCCAGCTCTCCAACTTGCTAGCTGGGTGATCTTGGGCAAGTCACATAATCTCTCTGAGCCTTATTCGTTAAAGTGGGTTTGCACTCGTGGGGTGGCTGTTGAGATTAAACAAATATACTCATAGCTAATACTTGTTACGTGCTCACCACATACCTAGCACAGTCCTGAGCATCTTCTGTGGGTTAACTGATTTAATCCTTTTAGCAACGCCACCAGGCAGAGACTCTTTTACAGAGGATGACTCTTAGGCACAGAGAGATTGAGGAACTTTCCCAGAGCCACGCAACAAATGTATGGTGGAATCAGGATTTGAATCCAGGCAGTGTGATGCTGGAGTGTGGAGAAGGGCAAGCACATGGCAGATGTGAATTCAGTAAATGTCAGTTCCTCTCTTTTCTGCCCAGGTCCCCAGCCAGCTGGGGCTGTGAAGCTCTGCAGCTGTGGGTAGTATCTCAACTCCATCTGCCTCTGGGGGACCTGCCCTGGCCCCTTGCTGGGGTCCTAGTCTAGGGAGGAGGAACCTGACAAACACTTAGGAAGCACCTATTTTGTCCAGAGGTCAATGATTTCTGCACCATATATGGTGGGTGTATCTCATTTAACCTTCTCAATTGTAATAAGCCAGGTATTATTTCATCCCACAGATGGGTAAGCTAGGGAGGAAAGAAGTGAAGGGACTCCCTCAAGGTCAGCCATCTAGGAAGTGGCAGACCCTCCATCAGGCAGATGTGGCTTCAAATCGCTGTGTTTATTATGTGTGTGGACTTGGACCCTCTGAGCCCCCGTGTCCTCTTCTGTCCACTGGGGACAAGAGTCTCCCCACCATGGTGTTGTTAGGAGGACTAGGTGTTATGTGCAGTGAAACCCAGAGCTCCCTGGAGACAGGGCTTTTTATCTCGTCCCCAGCATCTCCTGCATATGTGGCACACAGTAAGTGCCTAATACACATCTGCTGAACGAATGAATAAACAAATGAAAGGTAGAGCAGGAATGCAGTAAAAGGGGCGCGTATTTCTTTAGCCACTCGATATATATTTGTTGAGCCCCCACTACGTGCCGGATCCTGTGCTGGGTTCTTGGCAGGGACAGAGCCGTGAACGATTTGGAGTTGCTGCCCTCATGGAGCTCACTATCTGCTGATGGAGGCCGACAGTCAAGGACAGATTAGTTTCGTTTTCGAGAGTGATAGAAGGAAGGAGTGGTCTGAAGGGCTCTCCGAGGAGGTGATATCTGAGCTGACTTGTGTGAGGGAGGATGTTGGTCAGGTGAAGACGGAGGTGGGGTTCAGGCAGGGGGAGCACAGGGGATGTGGCTTGCCACAACCCAGGGACAGAAAGCAGAGCTTACTTGAGCACCTACTGTGTGCTGGGTCCTGAGCTGGGCGCAGGCGAGACAGGCCTGGGCCTCCCCCACCCTCCGAGCTCGGGCGGGGCCTGGGTGTGAAGGAGATCGTAGCCAGGACCCTGCGGGCACTCGAGCTGGCACAGCCCTTGTGCCCAGGGAAGCAGGTGTCCCTCGAGAGGCCCCCACTGACCCCACTCTTACCTGTCCCTTCGCAGGTGGCTCGCTGCCAACCTGGAGCTGGTGGGGAACGGGCTGGTGTTCGTGGCTGCCCTGTGCGCGGTGCTGAGCAAGGCCCACCTCAGCCCCGGCCTCGTGGGCTTCTCTGTCTCTGCCGCCCTCCAGGTACTCCAGACACCCCCCAAGCTGGGCTCCAGGCTGTGGGCAGAGTGGACGCAGACCCCTGCCAGGGGGACCTTCAAGGACCCGAGTCCAGCCTACCAGCCACTGAGGAAAACACGGCTCTGCAAAAGCCTAGGCTGGACCTCGGGCAAGACCCTTCTTCCCTCCCGGAGCCTGTGTGCTCCTCCGAAAAATGGGCAGTAACCCCTTCCTTCCAGCTGTTGTAAAGATTCATTGAGATAATGTATATAGAGTCCATTTCCAGCATGTTGTTAATGTTTTCTTAACTCTTAATAACAATATCTAGTGTCAGGTTATGACATCTGTAAAGGATGGCTTCCCTGGTGGCTCAGACAGTAAAGAATCTGCCTGCAATGCAGGAGACCTGGGTTTGACCCCTGGGTCAGGAAGATCCCCTGGAGAAGGGATTGGCAACCCAGTCCAGTATTCTTTCCTGTAAAATCCCATGGACAGAGGAGTCTGGCAGGTTCCAGTCTGTGAATCACAAAGAGTTAGACACCGCTGAGCAACTAACACTTTCACTTTTTTCACTTCTAAGGGAAGAAAAAAAAAAAAAGTATGTATATAAACACACACTTGCATACGCAAGTAGCATTCACTGAGAATGAGACATTGTTCTAAGAGCTTTATAAACACTAGCTCATTCAGTCCTGCCTACAGCCCCATCAGGGGTACCGTTACTGTCCTCATTCTATAGTTGAGGCAACTAGGCTTAAGGATGCAGCAAGGAGGAGGGAGCCTGACTGACGGAAGGGTGCTTTTCTAGCGCGTGGTCCAGAGGCATCTCTGAGGAGGGGCCCTGAGATCTGCGGCTCTCAAGTGGGATGATGGGGAAGGGAAGTGGAGAGTGGTCCTGGTGTGGCATCAGCAGGAGGAAAGGCCCTGGCATGGGGGGAGAGGTGCGACCGCTGTTAGAGGAACAGCGTAAAAGGCGGTGTGGCTGGAGAGTGAGGGCAAGCTTAGAGGGAGAGGTTGGGAGGGCTGGGGGCAGGGCTGGTGCAGACAGGGCGAGTGGGCCCTGGTGAGGAGCTCGGTGAGGTTCCCGGTGTGACGGAAATCAGGGCAGGGAGTCCTCTCTGAATGGAAGTCAGTGGACCAGGGCCCTGCTGGTGTCTTTGGGAGGGCTGTGCGCCCTCTCTGGTCCTGTCTCCCTACCTGCTTTAAGAAGGATTGGACAAGCTGATGTCTGAGGGCTTGTTTCTGGTCCACATACTCCAGTTTGACTAAAGGGAAACAGGGGTCCTTGTGGCTACAAATTCTGCCCCGTCGTCTGCCCCGGATCCCACCTCCCAGCCCCTGCCTCACCTACGGGGTGGTCTTGCTAAAGCTGTCCTGAGGGGTCTTCTTGCACCAGGTGACCCAGACACTGCAGTGGGCCGTTCGCAGCTGGACAGACCTGGAGAGCAGCATTGTGTCGGTGGAGCGATTGAAGGACTACGCCCAGACACCCAAGGAGGTGACGGGCGGGAGGTGGGGCGGGGGCAGCAGGTCCCATCTGAGCTTCACAGCACAGGACGGCAGACCCAGGTTGACATCTGCCGCCGGCTTCAGGGCCCCCACCGCTGTAGACCGGAGTCACAGCCCAGGTGGCAGTCATAGTTAAGAGGGTAGGGTCTGGAACGAGGTCAAATCCTGGTTCCTCTGCTTCCTAGCTTAGGCACAGCAGGGCACTCTGAATGACAGGGCCATGAGTAACAGCATGATAGTAACATGATGGCAACATTACAGAAGCATAGCAAGAGCATGATAGTAACGTGATAGTTGGAGGCTTCCCTGGTGCTTCAGATGGAAAAGAATCTGCCTGCAGTGTGCGGGAAACCTGAGTTTGATCCCTGGATTGGGAAGATCCCTTGGAGAAGGAAATGGCAGCCCACTTCAGTATTCTTGCCTGGAGTATTCCATAAGACAGAGGAGCCTGGCAGGCTACAGTCCATGGGGTTGGTTTTACTGAAACATAATGGCAGCATTGTAGGGGCAGAAGAGAAACACAGCAGCAGCCTAACAGTTCTGGGTGTACTAGGAGGTCATCCCACAATAAGGACTTCATACCGAGTCCAACACACTGTAATACTCAACACATGTCCACCGCTCTAATTAGCCCCATTTCATGGATGGCAAAGTCCAGGCTCAAGAGAATGGAGTGACCTGTTCAAGGTCACAGGAATAGCATATGGCAGTACAGGTCGCCACACTGCACAGAGTTGCCCTTTTCATTAAGAAAAAAGGAGAGTATCTACCTCTATTAGTGAAAGAATATTACTTGACAATTAATACTGGCTAATAATAATAATTTAAAGAGTAGCAAACACCATTATAATTTTCACAGTACTCAATATTATTTGTTTTTAGCCTTGCTATAGTCTGTGCCCCCTAAGAACTCTATAGAATAGCAATAAATATGCCCATTTTATGGGGCTTCCCAGGTGGCACTACTAGGTAAAGAATCCACCTGGCTGTGCAGGAGCCATGATTGACATGGGTTTGATCCCTGGGTTGGGAAGCTCCCCTGAAGGAGGGCATGGCAACCCACTCCAGTGTTCTTGCCTGGAGAATTTCCATAGACAGAGGAGCCTGGCGGGCTATAGTCTGTGGGGTCCCAAAGAGTCAGATGTGACTAAAGTGACTTAGCATGCATGCCCATTTTACAGAAGAGGAAACTGAGGATCAGAGAGGTAGGCCATTTCATGAGAAGCCTGGAGAAAGGCTCCCCTGACCCAGTGTCCCCTCCTGCCTCAGGCTCCCTGGAAGCCGCTTACCTGTGCAGCCCACCCACCCTGGCCTCGTAGGGGGCAGATTGAGTTCCGGGATTTTGGGCTGAGATACCGACCCGAGCTCCCGCTGGCCGTGCGGGGTGTGTCCTTCAAGATCAACGCGGGAGAGAAGGTGAGCGGCTCACCTACAACTTCCTCCTCGTGGTGGCCAGGCTGGGCATCACCCCTGGGTCCCTCCAGCTCCCTCCTTCCCTCCCCACCTCAGGTCCCCAGTCTCCAGACCCCCCACTCCCTTGATGGAGCTTACCATCTTCCCCAGACCAACTGCCTTCTCAGTGAAACCACTCACCTTCTTGATGTCTCAGATAATGAAGCATCTCCCCAACTTCTTTCTTTTTCCTCTGTCATTAGTTGAACACCTACTATGTGCTGTGTTGAATGTCCACATATTATCCAGTTCTCATGGGCTCCGTTTCTGGCTTTGCTATGGCTGACCTTGGGCAAGTCACTGCATGCTTTGGTCTCAGTTTTCTCATCTGTGATAATGGGAATAATAATGTCAACCTCCTAGAGCTGTTGAGAAATTTAACTGGGTTAATACATAGAAACTGAATGGAGCAGTGCCTACCTGGCACATAGCAAGTGCTGTACAAGTGTTCACCAGTTCTTTTTTATTCATGATTATTTGCATTTTTACTCCAACATCAAGCCTAGCATCATTCCATTTACAGATGCCTAGTCAGGCTGCTTCACTGAATCCCTGAATCCTTCTCTACCCTCCCCACACAACGGTACTTCCTCTCTGCCCTCCCCCGACTGCTCCAGGCCCCCCAACCTCCTATTTCACAACCTCCAGCCTGTTTTCCTGTGATCTTGATTTGAGAGTGTCATTTCCCTGCTCCAGACCTCCCTCCCTCCTCACGTTCTTCCGGTAAAACCCAAACTCCTGAGCTTGGCATGCAAGGCCCTACCCAGCTCCCCACTTCACTCCCTGTCCTTCGAGGGATTAGGCCGCATTTGGGGAGCAGCGGCCTCTAGGCCAGATGCGCATATGGCGGTGCCCTCGGAGAGGTTACAGCCGAGTACTTGGCATCATTCAGCTGGAATCTTCGCCCTCCCTGAACTCCTGCTTATCCTTCAAGATTCCGCTCAAGTACCCCCTCCTCCATGAAGCCTTCCCTGATCAGCCTCCATCCCAGGCAACATGAACAGCAGCTCCATGCTTGCCTTCATTGCTGCAGGGCCAGAGCTTGACTATAGAGAGGGCTTGTTCATCAAACTGTGTTAAAATTAAGTTTACTCAGGGGTGCTATTTCCAAGACCAGATGGTGAGCCCTTTGGAGCAGGGACTCCTTAATTTCTATATTCCTGGTGCCTTAAAGAGTGCCTGTCATACAGTGGGTGACACAGATGCTTCATTCATTTATTAAACCGTGTTGATCCCCGACAAAATGTCAAGGAAGGATGGGGGATGGATTAAAAGATGGGCAGGTAGATGGAAGGGTGAAGGATGGATGGCTGGGGTTGGGGGCTGGATGGAAGGATGGATGGATGGATAGGGTGGAGTGAAAGAGACAGAAGGAAGGAGTATGCATTGAAGGATGGTGTGTGGAAGGAAGGATGGACAGATGAAAGGATCAGAGTGTAGTTGGAAGGAAGGGTGAGGGAGGGAGGGGTAGGAGGAAGGGGCACTGAGAGAAGGATGGGACATAAACAGATGCCATGGGATGGAAGGGAAGGTGAGAATGATGGAGTAGTGTGGATGAAAGGATAGGAAAGGATGGAAGGATGAAGGAGCAGAAGGAAAGGTGAGGAAATGAATGAAAAGATGGGAGAGATATATCAGGATGAGGGAAAGATAGAGAAGAACGCACAGACAGATGATTGGATGGATTGATGAATGGATATATGGACAGGTGAGCAGATGGAAGGACAGATGGGCAGATAGAAGGATGGATGCACAAAGGATGATGGATAGATGGATGGATCTTGGGTGCAGGGTAAACATCTAGCAAAGACATGTCCAGGAACCCTCTGTGGCCTGCCTTCTGGCCAGGCCTGGTTGGAACAGGCCATGCCATCCCATCCCCTGGCAGGTGGGCATCGTTGGCAGGACAGGGGCCGGAAAGTCCTCCCTGGCTGGGGGCCTGCTGCGGCTCGTGGAGGCGGCCGAGGGCGGGATCTGGATTGACGGGGTCCCCATCGCCCAAGTGGGGCTGCACACGTTGCGGTCCAGGGTCACCATCATACCCCAGGTGAGGCCTGGGGAGGGGTGGGCAGAGGTGGGAGGAGATGTGTATAAGAGACAGACCTCTATTAGTGAAAGAATATTACTTGACAATTAATACTGGCTAATAATAATAATTTAAAGAGTAGCAAACACCATTATAATTTTCACAGTACTCAATATTATTTGTTTTTAGCCTTGCTATAGTCTGTGCCCCCTAAGAACTCTATAGAATAGCAATAAATATGCCCATTTTATGGGGCTTCCCAGGTGGCACTACTAGGTAAAGAATCCACCTGGCTGTGCAGGAGCCATGATTGACATGGGTTTGATCCCTGGGTTGGGAAGCTCCCCTGAAGGAGGGCATGGCAACCCACTCCAGTGTTCTTGCCTGGAGAATTTCCATAGACAGAGGAGCCTGGCGGGCTATAGTCTGTGGGGTCCCAAAGAGTCAGATGTGACTAAAGTGACTTAGCATGCATGCCCATTTTACAGAAGAGGAAACTGAGGATCAGAGAGGTAGGCCATTTCATGAGAAGCCTGGAGAAAGGCTCCCCTGACCCAGTGTCCCCTCCTGCCTCAGGCTCCCTGGAAGCCGCTTACCTGTGCAGCCCACCCACCCTGGCCTCGTAGGGGGCAGATTGAGTTCCGGGATTTTGGGCTGAGATACCGACCCGAGCTCCCGCTGGCCGTGCGGGGTGTGTCCTTCAAGATCAACGCGGGAGAGAAGGTGAGCGGCTCACCTACAACTTCCTCCTCGTGGTGGCCAGGCTGGGCATCACCCCTGGGTCCCTCCAGCTCCCTCCTTCCCTCCCCACCTCAGGTCCCCAGTCTCCAGACCCCCCACTCCCTTGATGGAGCTTACCATCTTCCCCAGACCAACTGCCTTCTCAGTGAAACCACTCACCTTCTTGATGTCTCAGATAATGAAGCATCTCCCCAACTTCTTTCTTTTTCCTCTGTCATTAGTTGAACACCTACTATGTGCTGTGTTGAATGTCCACATATTATCCAGTTCTCATGGGCTCCGTTTCTGGCTTTGCTATGGCTGACCTTGGGCAAGTCACTGCATGCTTTGGTCTCAGTTTTCTCATCTGTGATAATGGGAATAATAATGTCAACCTCCTAGAGCTGTTGAGAAATTTAACTGGGTTAATACATAGAAACTGAATGGAGCAGTGCCTACCTGGCACATAGCAAGTGCTGTACAAGTGTTCACCAGTTCTTTTTTATTCATGATTATTTGCATTTTTACTCCAACATCAAGCCTAGCATCATTCCATTTACAGATGCCTAGTCAGGCTGCTTCACTGAATCCCTGAATCCTTCTCTACCCTCCCCACACAACGGTACTTCCTCTCTGCCCTCCCCCGACTGCTCCAGGCCCCCCAACCTCCTATTTCACAACCTCCAGCCTGTTTTCCTGTGATCTTGATTTGAGAGTGTCATTTCCCTGCTCCAGACCTCCCTCCCTCCTCACGTTCTTCCGGTAAAACCCAAACTCCTGAGCTTGGCATGCAAGGCCCTACCCAGCTCCCCACTTCACTCCCTGTCCTTCGAGGGATTAGGCCGCATTTGGGGAGCAGCGGCCTCTAGGCCAGATGCGCATATGGCGGTGCCCTCGGAGAGGTTACAGCCGAGTACTTGGCATCATTCAGCTGGAATCTTCGCCCTCCCTGAACTCCTGCTTATCCTTCAAGATTCCGCTCAAGTACCCCCTCCTCCATGAAGCCTTCCCTGATCAGCCTCCATCCCAGGCAACATGAACAGCAGCTCCATGCTTGCCTTCATTGCTGCAGGGCCAGAGCTTGACTATAGAGAGGGCTTGTTCATCAAACTGTGTTAAAATTAAGTTTACTCAGGGGTGCTATTTCCAAGACCAGATGGTGAGCCCTTTGGAGCAGGGACTCCTTAATTTCTATATTCCTGGTGCCTTAAAGAGTGCCTGTCATACAGTGGGTGACACAGATGCTTCATTCATTTATTAAACCGTGTTGATCCCCGACAAAATGTCAAGGAAGGATGGGGGATGGATTAAAAGATGGGCAGGTAGATGGAAGGGTGAAGGATGGATGGCTGGGGTTGGGGGCTGGATGGAAGGATGGATGGATGGATAGGGTGGAGTGAAAGAGACAGAAGGAAGGAGTATGCATTGAAGGATGGTGTGTGGAAGGAAGGATGGACAGATGAAAGGATCAGAGTGTAGTTGGAAGGAAGGGTGAGGGAGGGAGGGGTAGGAGGAAGGGGCACTGAGAGAAGGATGGGACATAAACAGATGCCATGGGATGGAAGGGAAGGTGAGAATGATGGAGTAGTGTGGATGAAAGGATAGGAAAGGATGGAAGGATGAAGGAGCAGAAGGAAAGGTGAGGAAATGAATGAAAAGATGGGAGAGATATATCAGGATGAGGGAAAGATAGAGAAGAACGCACAGACAGATGATTGGATGGATTGATGAATGGATATATGGACAGGTGAGCAGATGGAAGGACAGATGGGCAGATAGAAGGATGGATGCACAAAGGATGATGGATAGATGGATGGATCTTGGGTGCAGGGTAAACATCTAGCAAAGACATGTCCAGGAACCCTCTGTGGCCTGCCTTCTGGCCAGGCCTGGTTGGAACAGGCCATGCCATCCCATCCCCTGGCAGGTGGGCATCGTTGGCAGGACAGGGGCCGGAAAGTCCTCCCTGGCTGGGGGCCTGCTGCGGCTCGTGGAGGCGGCCGAGGGCGGGATCTGGATTGACGGGGTCCCCATCGCCCAAGTGGGGCTGCACACGTTGCGGTCCAGGGTCACCATCATACCCCAGGTGAGGCCTGGGGAGGGGTGGGCAGAGGTGGGAGGAGATGTGTATAAGAGACAGACCTCTATTAGTGAAAGAATATTACTTGACAATTAATACTGGCTAATAATAATAATTTAAAGAGTAGCAAACACCATTATAATTTTCACAGTACTCAATATTATTTGTTTTTAGCCTTGCTATAGTCTGTGCCCCCTAAGAACTCTATAGAATAGCAATAAATATGCCCATTTTATGGGGCTTCCCAGGTGGCACTACTAGGTAAAGAATCCACCTGGCTGTGCAGGAGCCATGATTGACATGGGTTTGATCCCTGGGTTGGGAAGCTCCCCTGAAGGAGGGCATGGCAACCCACTCCAGTGTTCTTGCCTGGAGAATTTCCATAGACAGAGGAGCCTGGCGGGCTATAGTCTGTGGGGTCCCAAAGAGTCAGATGTGACTAAAGTGACTTAGCATGCATGCCCATTTTACAGAAGAGGAAACTGAGGATCAGAGAGGTAGGCCATTTCATGAGAAGCCTGGAGAAAGGCTCCCCTGACCCAGTGTCCCCTCCTGCCTCAGGCTCCCTGGAAGCCGCTTACCTGTGCAGCCCACCCACCCTGGCCTCGTAGGGGGCAGATTGAGTTCCGGGATTTTGGGCTGAGATACCGACCCGAGCTCCCGCTGGCCGTGCGGGGTGTGTCCTTCAAGATCAACGCGGGAGAGAAGGTGAGCGGCTCACCTACAACTTCCTCCTCGTGGTGGCCAGGCTGGGCATCACCCCTGGGTCCCTCCAGCTCCCTCCTTCCCTCCCCACCTCAGGTCCCCAGTCTCCAGACCCCCCACTCCCTTGATGGAGCTTACCATCTTCCCCAGACCAACTGCCTTCTCAGTGAAACCACTCACCTTCTTGATGTCTCAGATAATGAAGCATCTCCCCAACTTCTTTCTTTTTCCTCTGTCATTAGTTGAACACCTACTATGTGCTGTGTTGAATGTCCACATATTATCCAGTTCTCATGGGCTCCGTTTCTGGCTTTGCTATGGCTGACCTTGGGCAAGTCACTGCATGCTTTGGTCTCAGTTTTCTCATCTGTGATAATGGGAATAATAATGTCAACCTCCTAGAGCTGTTGAGAAATTTAACTGGGTTAATACATAGAAACTGAATGGAGCAGTGCCTACCTGGCACATAGCAAGTGCTGTACAAGTGTTCACCAGTTCTTTTTTATTCATGATTATTTGCATTTTTACTCCAACATCAAGCCTAGCATCATTCCATTTACAGATGCCTAGTCAGGCTGCTTCACTGAATCCCTGAATCCTTCTCTACCCTCCCCACACAACGGTACTTCCTCTCTGCCCTCCCCCGACTGCTCCAGGCCCCCCAACCTCCTATTTCACAACCTCCAGCCTGTTTTCCTGTGATCTTGATTTGAGAGTGTCATTTCCCTGCTCCAGACCTCCCTCCCTCCTCACGTTCTTCCGGTAAAACCCAAACTCCTGAGCTTGGCATGCAAGGCCCTACCCAGCTCCCCACTTCACTCCCTGTCCTTCGAGGGATTAGGCCGCATTTGGGGAGCAGCGGCCTCTAGGCCAGATGCGCATATGGCGGTGCCCTCGGAGAGGTTACAGCCGAGTACTTGGCATCATTCAGCTGGAATCTTCGCCCTCCCTGAACTCCTGCTTATCCTTCAAGATTCCGCTCAAGTACCCCCTCCTCCATGAAGCCTTCCCTGATCAGCCTCCATCCCAGGCAACATGAACAGCAGCTCCATGCTTGCCTTCATTGCTGCAGGGCCAGAGCTTGACTATAGAGAGGGCTTGTTCATCAAACTGTGTTAAAATTAAGTTTACTCAGGGGTGCTATTTCCAAGACCAGATGGTGAGCCCTTTGGAGCAGGGACTCCTTAATTTCTATATTCCTGGTGCCTTAAAGAGTGCCTGTCATACAGTGGGTGACACAGATGCTTCATTCATTTATTAAACCGTGTTGATCCCCGACAAAATGTCAAGGAAGGATGGGGGATGGATTAAAAGATGGGCAGGTAGATGGAAGGGTGAAGGATGGATGGCTGGGGTTGGGGGCTGGATGGAAGGATGGATGGATGGATAGGGTGGAGTGAAAGAGACAGAAGGAAGGAGTATGCATTGAAGGATGGTGTGTGGAAGGAAGGATGGACAGATGAAAGGATCAGAGTGTAGTTGGAAGGAAGGGTGAGGGAGGGAGGGGTAGGAGGAAGGGGCACTGAGAGAAGGATGGGACATAAACAGATGCCATGGGATGGAAGGGAAGGTGAGAATGATGGAGTAGTGTGGATGAAAGGATAGGAAAGGATGGAAGGATGAAGGAGCAGAAGGAAAGGTGAGGAAATGAATGAAAAGATGGGAGAGATATATCAGGATGAGGGAAAGATAGAGAAGAACGCACAGACAGATGATTGGATGGATTGATGAATGGATATATGGACAGGTGAGCAGATGGAAGGACAGATGGGCAGATAGAAGGATGGATGCACAAAGGATGATGGATAGATGGATGGATCTTGGGTGCAGGGTAAACATCTAGCAAAGACATGTCCAGGAACCCTCTGTGGCCTGCCTTCTGGCCAGGCCTGGTTGGAACAGGCCATGCCATCCCATCCCCTGGCAGGTGGGCATCGTTGGCAGGACAGGGGCCGGAAAGTCCTCCCTGGCTGGGGGCCTGCTGCGGCTCGTGGAGGCGGCCGAGGGCGGGATCTGGATTGACGGGGTCCCCATCGCCCAAGTGGGGCTGCACACGTTGCGGTCCAGGGTCACCATCATACCCCAGGTGAGGCCTGGGGAGGGGTGGGCAGAGGTGGGAGGGGCGGGCAGAGGTGGGAGGGGCGGGCAGAGGTGGGAGGGCTGGGCAGAGGTGGGAGGGGCGGGCAGAGGTGGGAGGGGTGACTGGGCCCAGCTCCGACTCGCTGTCCCTCCTGGCCAGGACCCCATCTTGTTCCCTGGCTCTCTGCGAATGAACCTCGACATGCTACACGAGCACTCGGACGAAGCCATCTGGGAGGTCTTGGAGACGGTGCAGCTCAGAGCCGCGGTGGCCGGCCTGCCTGGCCAGCTGCACTACGAGTGTGCCGACCAAGGCGACAGCCTGAGGTAGGGTCGCCCCAGCCAGCCAACAGCCTAGTGAGGTGCTGGGGGAGAGGCAGGCCTGGCCAGTGTCCCCCCCGCCAGGGTAATATGCCCTGGAAGTCATCTCCATAGGATTATCACATAGGATTATCAACCCTGTTCTGTTTGTAACCTCAGTACAAATCCCATCCCTCATAAGCAATTCTAACTCCAGCACAATCTCCGAGTATCAAGTTTCTTTTTCCTAAAGTTGTTTCTAAATTTCTTTGGTGGCAAAAGCCAACCTCTGCTGACACAAGGCCATTTATGTCTTTATTTTTCTCACTGGGTTGTTAAGTAACATATGATGTATGCCTTTAAAAGCTTTAAGAAATTGTAGTAAAATACACATAACATAAAATTTACCATCTTAACCATGTTTTAGTGTTCAGTTCTGTAGAGTTAAGTACATTTATATCATGGTGCCTGCATAATTTTTTCATTTTGTGAAATGGAAACTCTATAGCTGTTAAATGGCAATTCTCTATTCGTCCCTCCCTCCAGCCCCCTTTAACTTTGTTTCACTGGGTTTGACAATTCTTGGTACTTCATTTAAGGATATTGGGTCAGTTCTTCTCCCTTGGTTCTTGTCTTGTCATAGCAAAGGATTGAAATGACAGACCAGGACAGCTCAAGCAGGCAGGATTTATTAAGCAAGCAGTACTCTCCCTCTTGATGAAAGTGAAAGAGGAGAGTGAAAAAGTTGGCTTAAAGCTCAACATTCAGAAGACGAAGATCATGGCATCTGGTCCCATCACTTCATGGGAAATAGGTGGGGAAACAGTGGAAACAGTGTCAGACTTTATTTTT